>SKCR01053609.1:0-30433 GCA_019454045.1 Zanthoxylum bungeanum | reverse complement strand
GGATGGAGAGCCATCCACTTTCCATGAAGCTACAAAAGATGTAAATGCACCTTTGTGGATGACAGCAATGCAAGAAGAAATAAAAGCTTTGCACATAAACAATACAAGGGATCTAGTACTATTACCACGTGGAAGAAAAGTCATTGGTAATAAATGGGTCTACAAGATCAAGCGAGATAGCAATGATCAAGTGGAGCGATATCGTGCACGATTGGTGGTGAAAGGATATGCTCAGAAAGAAGGGATTGATTTCAACGAGATATTTTCTCCGGTGGTTCGACTTACATCAGTCAGAGTAGTCTTGGCTATGTGTGCTACTTTTGACCTACATCTGGAACAGTTGGATGTGAAAACTACATTTCTTCACACTTGAAGATGAAATTTATATGCTTCAACCAGAAGGTTTTGCTGAAATAGGCAAAGAGAACTTGGTTTGCAGGTTGAAAAAATCTCTATATGGTCTCAAACAGGCGCCGATATGTTGGTATAAGAGATATGATTCCTTCATAACTTGTCTTGGGTACAACAGACTCAGTTCAGACCATTGTACATATTACAAGAGGTTTGGAAATAATGACTTTATTATTTTACCGTTGTATGTGGATGACATGTTAGTAGTAGGCCCTAACAAAGATCGAGTCCAAGAATTAAAGGCACAATTAGCTAGAGAGTTTGATATGAAGGATCTGGGACCAACAAATAAGATTTTAGGGATGCAAATACACCGAGACAGAAATAACAGGAAGATTTGGCTTTCTCAGAAAAATTACTTAAAGAAAATCTTGCGGCGGTTCGACATGGAAGATTGTAAGCCAATTTCTACCTCAATTCTTGTTAATTTCAAGTTATCCTCTTTTATGTGTCCTAACAATGAAGCTGAGAGGAAGGAGATGTCTCGAGTACCGTATGCATCAGCATTGTGAAGCTTAATGTACACTATGATTTGTACAAGACCAGACATTGCACAAGCAGTGGGAGCAGTTAGTCGTTTTATGGCGAATCCTAGTAGATAGCATTGGAATTCTATTAAGAGGATCCTTAGATATATCAAAGGAACCTCAGATGCTGCATTCTGTTATGGAGGATCAGACTTAATTGTCAAATGCTACGTGGATTCATATTTTACAAGAGATATTGACAAAAGAAAATCCACCACATGTTATGTGTTTGTACTTGCAGGAGGAGCAGTGAGCTGGGTATCCAAGTTACAGAGTGTTGTGGCTTTGTCTACAACAGAAGCTGAATACATGGCAGCTACACAAGCTTGCAATGAAGCTATTTGGTTCCAAAGGTTATTGGAGGAGCTCAGGCACAAAAAAGAGAAGATTCATTTATTTTGTGACAGTCAGAGTGCTTTGTATATTGCAAAGAATCTAATCTTTCATTCAAGAACGAAGCATATATGGGTACAATACCACTATGTTCGTGAAATAATGGAAGAAAACAGTGTGAACTTGTTGAAGGTACACACCAATGAGAACCTTGCAGACGTAATGACAAAGCCTATCAATTCAGATATGTTTGTATGGTGTAGATCCTCTTATGGCTTAGCAGAAACGTAAGCGGCTTGAAGACGACAAAGTAGAATGGTTGGTGTGAAAACTGATTGGTTCTCAATCAAGTTTTCAAGTGAGAGAATTGTTAAAAGTCAAGGCAATCATGCACCGAAAGCATGATGGAAGAAAATAAATAAATTAAAAATGTGGGGTGGGTCCCACATGCTTAAAAAGAAAATAATAAAAAAATTAGAATTCACTATTTGCACAGTGAATCTCATGCCTATAAATAGATGCTTCATTTCATTATTTTCTTCATCTCATTCTCAACCAAATCCTCTGTATTCTAAGAGAGAAAATATAGTTTCTTCTTAAGAGTTTGTGAGAGAGTTGTTCTCCTATTCTAAGAGAGTGTGAGATTGTTCACTCCTTGAGTTTAGAGAGAGGTTGTAAAATTCTTTCCACCATAGTGAAATCCTTCTACTTTTGCCCGTGGATGTTTCCCTCACATTGAGGGTTTTACCACGTTAAATCTGCGTCTCATTACTTTATTTTATTGATAATATTTATGGTAGGCTAAGCCTCCTAATTATTATTGTATTGTTATATGGTAGGCTAAACCTTCTAATTATTTGTTATATGGTAGGCAACGCCTCCTGAACTAACAATTATTCTCAATTTCACTTTACTTGCGTGCCAGCTTCAGCCCACGATCCCCTAACAACTCTTTGGACACATGAAATCTATTAAAATTTGATTTTTTTTTAATTATAAAATCTTCGGGAAGAATAGTGAAACCTGCCTTTGGTGAAATTAAGCAAAATATTTTGGTTCTTGTTATAAAACATGAGATGAGATAGGGATGACAATCAAGATATTTGATCCCGAACCAGTCTCGTTTCGTCCCTATTGTAATTTATATTGAAAAAATCATCATGAACCTCGGTCGGTTTTTTGAATCAGGAAGAAAAATCATTCCAAATTTCGAATTTTTTACTCTACAATTCGAGATTTTTAAGTATGAATTCTGAGAGGTTTCGTTTAATTTTAAAATATAATGGAAATTTCGTTTAGTTTTATCAAATATCAAAGGATTTCACACATTTTCCCTAACATCTACTCATTAAAAAAAATAGATGGCTTGACAAAGCTAGTCCAAAAAATGAATTTGGATATGAGCTATACTAAACACATGTTTTTTTTTTAATAGTAATGTACGGTTAAAATTTAGTTACATTTAAATATTATTTAATAACTACGAATCATAATTTATATAAAAAAACTCAGTACAAAATTCAGCTCAACACCGAATCCAAATTAAAAAAATATATACATAAATATTTTAATTTCAATTTTCAAAATGAATTTTTAATAATTTGACCTAATAAATTTAAACACTTATTTTAATTAACTAATGTGCTGTTATTATTGTTGTTATAGACTAGTCTAAAAAAGTTTGATCTTTTGACATTTGGGCTCTTTAGATTTTAAATTCTCCTTTTGTCCCAAAGTAAAGAGTAAATTTTACTCCGAAGAAATAATCGAATTGATTTTTTTAAATATTTTAATAAACTTAATCACCTAAAAATAAGAAAATATTTTCCACCTCATTATCTTTTTAGATAAAAAGGGCAATCTTAACATTTGAATTTGACATTTAAATCCCAAGTAATGTGATAATCTATTATCACATCAACTGCAACTCCTTAATTTATGATATTTCACCTACTCATCTTGACTATAACTCATTTCAATTTGCTACGGGTCTAATGTTGATTTTTAATGCCCTGAATTTTCCTAATTTCTGAATTTGGACACATTTAAGTTTTATTCGAATTGATTTCTTTGACTTTGAGATTGAAATTTCTTTTCTATCTTTCTTTGCTAATCACTAACTTATTTGTCTTTTTATTACGTCGATTATGTCAATCTATTTATTATTTACCATATATATAGTTTAATAATTTATTTTTAATTATTGGTTACATCCCTAAGATTATAATTTTAATATATGATCTTTACTACTGAAGAATCATTTTGACTTCTTAACATTAAAAATAAAAAAAATATTTTTTTGAAAACGTTGAAAATTTTACCGACAAACCATCTGACCCGAGCTTAAGCGGAGTAGTAAAACTTCCGACTGTCACAGATTCTTATAAGAACTGCACCCACTGGCTCAAATCCAAAATCTGACAACTAAATTTTAAGCCATTTGCCATCACACCACACCCATTGAGGATAAAAAAAAAAAAAAACCATTCTTATCTATAATCCATCATATTATACATACAGTGGGGATATAAAAGAATACATAAAATATGTTTTTCTATTGTAGTACATTTTAACTTCAGAGATGACTAGTTGATAAATATTAAAAATAATAAGGAGCTAAATATCATTTTCCATAGTCATAATTAAAGTAATTGTTTTTTTCTAATCTCACCTAACTAGTCAACTCAGGAAAAACGTACCCTAAAATCTATTAGAATAGTACACAAAATCTAAGCCCTGATCACACGAAAATTATATTATGTGTCGGGTGTATATGCCATCTCTCTCACAGCAGGTGGTGTGGGGCCCGTCTATTGTGAGAGAGATGACATATACACCCGTCACATGATATACCACCTCCTGATCACATGGTATTATAGATGAAATTTGAGTTCGTAATACTTAATAATATATTTTTTTTTCTCTAGATAAAATGATATTTTTTTCCCGAGGCCCCTATACTCATTGGAGATTTCACAGCACAAAAGAGCAAGAAAATCATGAATAATAAACTAAAAGAGAAGAAAAATATAATAGCACCATGTTTAATTTCCTCTCTGGTAACCACCAAATTTGAAAGAATTTCATCTCTCACCAGAGAGGGTGGAGTTAGGATTTCATCATAGGAGTAACTAAATTTTATTTTTTTCATGTAATATTAATTTGCCGGCAGTTTTTTTTTTTTTTTTTTTTTTTTTTTTGAAAAACATAAAAAATTGTGGGATTAATATTAGGTTTGGCCATGAACAGTTCATTCCTAAATGTTGCCCATGCTCACTAATAAATATATATTTACTTTATTAATAATCAACGAACGAATCTGTTATCAATTTATTATTATTTTTTTTTATATATCCAGAAAATTGATAGTAGGCACAAATTGAATCTCCCAATTTATGCTATACTATAAGATAGAATAGGGTATATAAATAGATAAAAATTCTGTGTGAATCAGAGCAGTGACATGCCCTCGCCGTCTCGGATGAAGCTAAAAAAATAAAGATAATAAAGAAATAGGGTATATACCTTAACATTTCCAGCTTCTTTGATGGCCTCAACAAGCTTGAGCTGCATCAAAATGTTATGACTCCTAAAATGAACCCCAGACATGGTGCAAATGACAACATCAACTTGTTTGACAGCTTCAACAAGGCTATGGTGATCAGAAAATGAAGCCTCAATCAATCGAGCCCCTTGCTTCTTATATGATAAGAGAATTTGTAATTTGTCAATATCAAGGCCAATTTCAGGCCTTTGAAGGACATAAGTTTCATGGCCTTGAGCTAAGCTTGCCTTAACTATCCTCCTTCCAATATAACCTGTCCCTCCCACAACAAGCACCTTGCTCTTTCCCATTTTCTTCTTCTATATACTTTTGCCGTTTCCGATTAATATTTCAAATAAACAATCTCTTGCCTTCATGTATATATATAAGAGGAAGGATGACAATGAGGTCCTTAAATATGATTTAATTTGGGTACTTTGTTTATTTTTAATTACCCGTTACATTCCTGAAGTTGGCGAATTTTAATGTTAATTAATGATACGATATTTTTGTTTGCACAATTTTTCGTCAATACGCGTGCAATGTCCAAACATTCTGAGACAAAGTCCCAGCAAGAGGTGTTTGATTCAACGAAAACGCCTCCAAGGGACACAAGCACACAAATTATGATTCTACAAATTACAAAGTTAGGAAATTAAAATAATTGCTCGTTATGAGTCTTCGTTTTTTCTCTTTTTTTTTTTTTTTTTTTTGCCTTTCCACACCTGGACCTTTTATAGTGAAGAGTCTCGTCAACCGCTTGAGCAGTTTTGCCTTCCTTGGTTCAAGGACTTCCATGTTTCACGCTTGCACGTAACCGCTAGGTCGTGTACGTAACTGCTAAGTCGTGCGTTTAACTGCTGAGTTTGTGCTTAGATCGTGGGGATTACTGCCTAACCGCTAGGTCGTGAGATCAATTGTAAAGTACCTTGTCTCATGGTAATCGTCCAGGAGATTGTGCCTTCGCTTCTTCGTTCTTATTTCATTTCTTTTCGTCCTTCACAGACTCGCTTGTCCAAGGGCAATATAAGTCTTTCCTTTTAGTCCTTCATATGCTCGTTCGTCATAAGGCGGTTTTTCTACAAACAATTTTATAATTAAACATTACAAGAAAAGTTACTTTTAGCGTCCAAATCTTTAGCGTCGAATGATGTTCCGACGCTAAAGAGACATTTTAACGTCGAAAACTAATATTCGATGCTAAAGGAATATATTTATAGCATCAAAAAGTATTTCGACGCAGAAAATGTATCTATAGCGTCGAAACATTTAATTTGATACCAAAAGTCACGCCCTTTTGTATCGATATATTTTTTGTCGCTAAATTTCTTACACTGTAGCGTCGAATTAAATGTTTCGATGCTAACTGTTAGCATCGAAATATTTAATTAGATGCTAAAGGGTTGTTATAACCCAAATCCACCGACACTCCCCTTTACCATTTAGCGTCGAATTAAAAGTTTCGACACTAAAGGAGTACTATTAGTATCAAAATATTTAATTCGACGATAAAGGGTTGTTATAAACACATCACCGACACTCCCCATTCTTTTTGCTCCTATTCTCTTTCTCCTCTTTCTCTTTTCTGCAGTTTTTTCTCAAAAGTTTCATGCAAATCATCAAACAAAACTCAATTTTTTTACAAGGTAACTTTTATTCCCTCTTTATTAAACCATAACTCTTTATTTTTCTTTATATTTGAATCACTCTCACTTAATTTAAGTTTGATCTCTCTAAAAAATTAGGGTTCTAATTTTTTGTAGTTATTTTTATTATATAAATTGTGTTAGTTAATTTATTGTTAATTGATTATGATGCATATATGTGAGATTAGTTTATTTTATAATTAAATTATTAATAATGTGTTAATTAATTAATTATATACATGCTTAAATTAATTAATTAATTTATTGTTGATTATGTCATGTTAATATTCTTTGTCGTTCACGTATCATCGTCGAAAATTGGCTTTGGCGTCAAAATTTCTTATATTAGCGTCGATATTTTTCGACGCCAAAGACCTTTTTTTGTAGTGAAAATAACTCAAGAATGTAATTTTTTAATTATAATTTTAACATTAGGATGTAAAAAATTATTGTATTAGTAAGATTATTGTATTGTGACCTGTAGGTTATAGGTTCGATCACGACAACAACGTTTTTGTCAAAAAAATAATAGTAAGACTGCGTACATAATAAATCATCCACAGAACGTGACAATTTATAATTAAAATAACTCAAGAATATATATTTTTTAATTATAATTTTAACATCTGGATGTAAAAAAATTGGTGTACCAGTAACATTACTGTATAGTGACATGTAGATCACAAGTTCGATCGCGGAAACATGTTTGTCAAAAAAACAATAATAAAACTGCATACATATCAAATCCTCACAATAAATCACAATGTAAGAAATCTCGTAAACTAAACCATTCTTATATATAAAAATAGGAAGAAATCTATATTATAAAGCACAATGTGGGGGGGGGGGGGGGAGAGAGAGAGTGTAACAGATGATTATGATTAAGAGAGATAATGTATCCAAAGACTATCTTTATGTGGCTTAATTGACGGTTTAGATAATTTCATTATAATCTAATGGCTGATAAAAAATCATTTCATTATAGAATCTCTATAAAAATGGAAAATGAAAACTATCAAATAAATTAAAGAATAAAATCATTTATTAATGGAAAATGAAAACTACCAAATAAATTAAAGAATAAAATCATTTAATTAAAAAATAAAATCATTTCATTATAAACAAATTAAATAACAGAATCTAAATCTCTCTGTAAATTCTGTAACATCGTGCCATAAACACGAACACACACTAATATATAGATACACACATATACACACACTTATTTCTGAATAGTTAAACGGGAAATTGCCAAATTCCTCCAATTGAATTTATTAACTATCTCTTACTCTCCTACTGTTTTTATAATAACCCATTAATATCCCCCGACCTCAAAAATTAAATTTATTTTACAGTTTTACCCTTTGATATTTTTGGATCATTTCTTTTATTTTTTAATACAAAAATATTAATAAATTTATGAAAATCTAATAACTTAATAATAAATATTTTTAATTTATTTAATGAAATTATTGACAATTATTTTATTTGTAAATATTTATTTTATATGGCACAATACATTGGACAAAATAAAACCAATAAATTGATACATAAAACAAAATTATTTTAAAACAAAAATAATAAATAATGCACATATTAACGATAATAAAAACTCATAATTCAGTTAATAAATAGAAAAATGTTGTTAAATAAAAAATTTAATTAATGTCCAAAGTTTTATAATTTATCCATTAAGTAATAATATTTATTATAAAAGTTAATAGATTTAATAGTGTTTTTACTATTTTGTAGTATCGATAAAATAAAAAATATATAATTTATCATGGCAATATAATAGTAGTTAAGGGTAAAATGGTAAATGAACAATTGTTTTTTGAGATTAGGGGAATTATGGGATAATATACAAACAATAGGGGATAAGTGATAGATAGTGAATATAGTAGGGAAAAAAGTGGCATTCTCCCTAATTAAATATGATTAACATTCAAGTCCTCGGGTATAAGTTACTCTTAAGTTGTTGCTGGAGTTATTTTATTTTTGGGTTGGTGGACTAGATATCATTCTCTCTGTTGGAAATGAAACGCAAGCAACTGAGCAAGTCATTGGGTGCAAGTTATCTTAAGTTGGTGTTCACATAAAAATAATTATGATTAATTATAAAATTATTGATGAGTGGGTTGGTGGATGCTTTCATTTTTCTCCAAGACCATCATATAATAAAACACTAGTCATTGTGTTTTCAGGAAAATATTAGTCAATCGTCATTATGTAATTGGATAACTAGTATAACTATATACATACATATATTTCTTATTATTTCTTTCTTTTTTTTTTTCTTCATTTTTTAGATAAAAGATAATGAATGGAAAAGTCCTAATATATTTTAATTTCATACTCAAATTTATTAAAGAATTGTTAATCACTTAACTTCTAATGTTAGAAATTTTTTAAAATATCAGTTAAATTTATGAAATTGAGTAAAACTTCCCTTTTGTTTTTAAAAAATAAATGAACTTATTTTTAAATTTTGAAACCCAATAAAATCTCTCTTGCTGATATCACATTTTGTTAAAAAGTTGTTGGATTACTAAATTTTTTAAAAACAGAATTATTTTAGAAAATATGATTTTACAGTTAATGCTAAGTCAAAGGGGAAAAATTATATTATGTTTCGGGTGTATATGTCATCTCTCTCACAATAGCTGGGTCCCACAACTGTGTGAGACCCAAATGCTGTGAGAGAGATGACATATACATCCGAAACATGATATACCACCTCGTCAAAGGGAGGTGGTTGTTGAAGTGGTTGTTTGGTATAATCATATTTGACTAATAAATTTTTGCATTAAATGCAATTGGTTGAGTAGTACAAAACTTGCTTATAAATAGTTTCATTGGTGATACCTTAAGACATCCCAAAATTTGAGAGCTTTATTCCCTAGAGTGAAAGAAAAGTTTGAGTGAGTGTATTTTGTTAGAGAGTTTCTAGAATGATTTGAGAGAATTGGGTGTATTGAGGTTTTTGGGTTGTGAGATAAATACTTCAATATCTGTATTCTCCATTTCATTAGTAAAATATTATCCTTCTATCTTCACTCATAAACGTAGGCTAAAAGCCAAACTACATATATCATTATGTTTTATCTCATTTTATTATCATTTTTTTCTCAATTTCATTTTAACTGTGACTCAGCTGCACCATATAATTCCTAACAAGTGATATTAGGAACTTCAGGTTGGCAGGATTACTATTCACATATATGATACTATTCATGTATACAGTCACAATTTATATGAAATGGTGGGAGCTGATCCTAGTGAAAGCAGGTTTTGATGAAAAACAATGGCGGGAAAATACGAAATTGAGAAGTTTAAAGGAAATAATTTCTTATTGTGGAAAATGAGATGAAGGTAATTTTGAGGAAAAATAATTGTCTAGAAGCAATTAGAGAAAGGCTCATGGTTATCATTGACAATGCCAAATGGAATGAGATAGATAATAATGCAGCCGATAGTGTGATATCCAGTATGGCAGAAAAGAAGACAATAAAGGAGATATGTGATACTTTGAGAAAATTGTATGAGGCCAAATCATTACACAATAAGATATTCTTGGCTCGTTGACTCAGAAGCTACATGGCATATGACTTATAAGAGAGAATGATTCCATAAATATGAACCTATTTTAGGAGGATATGTGTTCATGGGGAACGATCATGTCTTGGAAATTGATGATATTAGAAACCTAAAATTGAAGATTTATTGGTTTAGGAAGGCTTTCGCTAAGGCTATCAAATCATCCTTTATTTTATTCTCAAGGTCATAGTACCATACTACTGGTGCTCATTCTAACGATATTCCAAACATCTTCTGCACTTGACATTGGGATAATCTAATTGAACTAATCAAAGAGATAGACTATCGTAGGTGAACTTTTGGGTCTCCACTCCCATTGAACTTCATCATTTCGGGCATCTGGGAACTGTCAGTGTTGGCCATTTCTACTCATGCTAGCTTTTTCTTGACCAATCTTCCTTTCTCCTTAACCCAACGCTATACTATGATAGCTGCAATCATAAGGGGTTAATATAATGCATGAGATGCATGAAATGAAGAGCTTGTTCACGCAACATACATCCTCTCAACCTTATCTCTTCTGCACATGCGGCAAGTCAATGTCTGCCCTAGGTTTGGCTTAGCTTGTGCACCAACAGAGGGTGCACAAACTCGTTCTCTCCTACGCTAAAGGGTAAACCTTCGCTATTTTGGATTTATTCCATCGTTAAAAGTATTGGAGTTGGTGCTTGGAGCGCCAATCCGAATAAATATTGTATATTATATTTATTATTTATTAATAAAATAACTACATTTTTATTTCAACCTTATTAATGATAATGTCATTTCGCATATTATATTGATATATAAATATGCTGAGAATGACATCGATATTAGAATAGTCATGTAATAATATTGGACACTAGGTGGTCCGACATTGTGATGGTATTACTATTATAAACTATTCTTAAAGTAAATATTCATAGTCGTTGGTTTTGGATTACAGTCGAATTCCTATAACCTAATAGACCATCACATGTCGTATATTAGAATTGGAGTTCCAATGGTTTAACCCAATATACCATGAACAAAAGAAGCTCGTATAGACATGTGGGTATTCATTGAAGCGAATACTGAATGACTCACAGTGACTCATAATAATTCGAAGTATACACCATCGATCATTATTGCTTATGAGTTTTTCGAGAAGCTTAAGGTCAAAGAAGAGAAATGAGTATATATATAATTTTTAAAGCTATATGATCCACAGGAGCAGCGCTTCGCGTCAATAGGAATCTAAAAGACTATCACACGTCTTTGGTTTTGGATTACGGTGGAATTCCTATAACCTAAAAGACTGTCACATGTCGTATATTAGAATTGGAGTTCCAATGGCTTAACCCAATATACCATGAACAAGAGAAGCTCGTATAGACATGTGGGTATTCGTTGGAGCGAATACTGAATGACTCACAGGTGATTCCTAATAGTTCGAAGTATACACCATCGATCATTGTTGCTTATGAGTTTTTCGAGAAGCTTAAGGTCAAAGAAGAGAAATGAGTATATATATAATTTTTAAAGCTATATGATCCACAGGAGCAGCGCTTCGCGTCAATAGGAATCTCCTCGAGTCGAGTAGTATATGTGATTCTTTGACTATAGGATTGCATTGATTTTATGTGTGATCCTCCACACTTTTATTCCATATATGTCAGAGACCTTACATGGTCTGACCGCTAGATGTTCGTTGGGTGTGGACCAATACACTCGTTAATCAAATGTGTATCAAGATAGGATCCATCGGCCCATATGTGTACTATAAGGGGTTTAGGTATCCATGTATGTAAGTTACGATTCTTAAGACTTTGGCCAAAGCCGAACACCTAGGTGTTGGAGTTGGTGCTTAGAGCATCAATCCGAATAATGTATTATATATTTTATTATTTATTAATAAAATAACTATATTTTCATTTCATACATTATTAATGGTAATGTCATTATACATATTAGATTAATATATAAATACACTGAGAATGACATCGACCTTATAATAGTCTTGTAGTAATACTAGATATTAGGTTGTCCGACATTGGGGTAGTATTACTATTATAAACTATTCTTAAAGTAAATATTCATAGTTGATGGTTTTGGAATACGGTTGAATTCCTATAACTTAGAAGACTAGCACATGTCGTATATTGGAATTGGAGTACCAATGGTTTAATCCGATGTGCCATGAGCTTTGGAAGCTCGTATAGTGATGAGCGGAAAATATATCAATATTTACCGCCCCTTTTACTTAATATTTTGTTTAGTTTCTCGGGTTTGATGAACGTTTTGATATGTTTTAGTTTATTTTACAGATAAAATAATATTGGGACTCAATGAAATCACTTAGGACGAAATGTGGGTCAAATAAGGGCAAATATTGGACTTGACATATTAATTTTGGAGATTGGAAAGTTGAAATGGCGTCTTAACGAAGTGCAGTTTTGGAAATTCCAATTTGCACATATGTCGTATTTTGGTCATAACGTTTTACTCTGTTATCGGATTGAGCTGATTCAAGTTCCAAATTAAAGAAGACTCAATGATCTACAATTTTGAAGAACAAAACAATTTAGAATTCTGAAGATTTCATGACCGAAAGGGATGAAACATCCGCAAGTGTGTTATGTGTAATTATTAAGTCATTTTCAAAGCAAATAAATAAATAAATAAAAAAAAATAGTCAAACTCCCACCAAACATGATAGAAATTAGTGGAGCAATTAATAATGTATTTGGTGGAGCAATTAGTGGAACAATTAATAATGGATTTGGTGGATGATTTGATGGGGGCAAAATTTTGCCTATAAATACCAAGACATTTCATTTGTAAATTCATACTTTCTTCTAAAGAATTCCTTAAGAATACTAAGAAGATTGTATCTTGTTTGTTTATTTACAGCTTTTAGTAATTAATTTCCACTGTCGCACTTTCTTTTCTTTACTTCCCCAATTTACTTTTGCGCACAGTACTTTTCTTTCTTTAATTTTCAGTTTTTACTTTTCAGTAATGATGAGGTAACTCCCCTTTACTGGGGTAAAAAGTAAAACTTTTATTACTAATATTTAGATTAATCTCCCTTAATTATAATATATAAACTAGTTAAAACCTGACTTAACGAGGATACCGCCATATTGGTCGGTTGGTAATTATTTAAATTGGTTTTAACCTGACTAAACTGGATACCGTCTGATTGGTCGGTTGGTAATTAATTATTAATTTGACTTAATCTGGATACCGCTTATATGGCTGGTTGGTAATTATCATGCAAAGTTAATATATTATATTAAGGGAGATATCTAAAATAGAAGTAATAAAAGTGGATCCTTTTACCTCAGCATTTTCTTTTATTGTACTTTTACTTTATTTACTTTTCAGCAATTTACTTTCAGCATTTACTTTTCAGCAATTTACTTTCAGCATTTACTTTCCGTCATTTATTTTTAGCATTTACTTTTCAGCATTTATTTTAGTCTTTTCTTTTATTTAAGTTTCTACTACCCGTAAATATGTGTCGTAACTAAACAAGTTATCTGGGGTTGTGATGAAGTCCAATATCACCGGTTTATAAAGGGTTAAATTACGGTTTGGGTAATATAAAGGTTTATTTATTGAGCTTTAGTCTTAATGCATCTTGTTAACTGACCATTAATAGTATTGATTCGGTAAACTTAAAATGAATTTGGAAAAGAGATTTTAGGTTAAAGACCTTAGACTTAATATCACACGATCTTCCTTGAGGATAGATAACCATTTAATAGATTTCCTTACAGGATAGGAATATATCTGTCGGGCGGGGGTAGCCATAATTGGAACTTAATATTAATGAATTCAGATAACTTGGATAACATAGGAATATGATTAATTGGGTTATACTGGGTATTTGTATTTGACCATCGGAAGAGGCTTTTAATACATAATTCATCACTATATCTCTCACTAATGAAAAATAACTAATGAAAAACATAGCTTTGGGAGAATATCAAACTTACCAAGAAATGTTGATTCAAAGATCCAATCTACTTTTCCTTGTTGAAATATTGTGGAGAAAATCCAAAATAAATAAGCTTGACTCCAAGATCCAATCTTGATTCCAATGTTAGCAAACTTCACTCCAAGATCCAATCTTGATTTCTCATAATTGAAATTTTGTAGAGATCTCACAAAGCTTCTCTAAATATTGCTCTAACTTAGGCTAATTTCTCTAATTCTTGCTTGTATTTAGTTTTCTCAAGCTTGATAAAACAATTTGCTCAAGCTTGCTATTTATAGCAAAACATAGGTAATTTTTAATTAATAAGAGTTCTAATAAAATTTTATGTGGACTTAATCTAATTTGTCCAAATATGTATAATTAGGTGTGACTAATCACTTTTGTCTACCACTTTGATTCAATCCAATTAAATCAAGACAAAGTTTAATTAATGGATTAGTTACATGTCTACCGCTTTGATTACCAAAATATCCTCAAATGGTACGGATATTTATGAAATTATGACAAAGCCCTTGTGTAATTTTGGATTAATCCAATTAATCCAATTAGGTCAAAGTAAATAATCAATGTTATCCAATAACACTTCATTATCTTAGTTGATAATTATAATATCGAATATTATTTATTATCAAAAATTATTGGCTACCCAAGTGTTCAACGAGTACACTTCATATTGTGGGACTCTCTAAGTCCAGACATGTTCGTCATATAAGCCTAGCTAATATGTACGCAATTCAGCCAATTCTGAATTCGTGAATAACACGAAAGACCATTCTGAACTATACAAGTCTAGGTCATCACATATGTTTATTAATCCCAACATCGTAGGCTATCTGAGTTGTGTTTAGGAAACATAGAATACATTGTCAAGTTTTAGAGGTGTACATCTCATGTCTGTTGGGGTTTTGGCGCGGGCGCAGCAGAAGCTTGCGGTTCGGGTGAAATCGTAATTTTAAAACTTTTTAATAAATTACCGAATAAATTATTCAATATAAAATATGAATAATTTATTCATATTTCACCTAAACATATTTATTCGATATCAAATAACGACATAAATAACCAAGAAACGTCGGACTTTTACGAAAATATTTTTCCGTAAAATAGCTTAAAATGTATTTTTGACCGAACCGACTACCAATGCACATGGGGGATGCCCAGGTCAGCCCCAACAGTACTAAGGAAGTTCATGGACTGCCCGAACAGTGACCAATTCAATGTTTGGGCAGCCATCACCCGGTTGGCTCAAAAGTCACTCGGTAACGCCGTTTTTCGCCGTTTTCGCTTATGTCAACTCCGAAACAATTTCTGGCAATTGTTACAACACCCAAAACACATATAATACATTCATATGACATATTTTTCATCACCAAATACACAGTATTTCCAGATCTGATCCAGAAGCAAAATAGATCAATTTTTCATGCTTAAAATCCAATTTTCCAATATTAATCTAACTAATCTTAACACCAACCAAAGTCACCACAAATGAACCACCCAAGAATAACTCTAGGAATTACAAGAGTGTTCATAACACTCTAGAATGGCAACTTATCATCAAATGACAAAATTGAAACATATTACAATAATATCATCCAAAACAACTTCACACATGCACAAAGCCTTCCAATTCATCCTCCAAACCAAAAAAACCCAAATTATAGAAAAGAAGAAACCCTAAGATCTCACTAGATCATCAAGAAATAAGAAACATAATTTCTAAGCTTAGGAATTTGAAGAATTACCTTTAATCCTCTAATTCCTTAGCTTTTTTTCTTAATTTTCTTCATTCTCCATCTTGAATCATCAAGCAACAATTTGAGAGCTTTTATTCTTAGAAGTTTAGGCCATGGTGTTCAAGCAAGAAGAAAATAAAAATTTCCCTCTTTAAATGCATCATGACCGACTCTTGAAGGGGAATTTGGTCATTTGTGTAATTTTAATTCAATTAAATATAATTAAACTTTATGTTAACAAATCAAAATTGCACACCTAAAGTTTAATTAAATCATGCCACATGTATCAATAATAATTAAACATATTGCATAACATTTATGTAATATGGATATTATTTAACTATTCAAATATTTAACATTTAAATATATAAATAATTAATTAATATAATTATTATTATATATGTATTTTTATTTACATTAAATAACAAATACATATATTAATTGCATGTGTGAAAATCTCATTTGACAATTAATTAATGTGTATCTAATCAAATTATGTATCAAATACAAATACACAATAATTACGATTGACCAAAATTGCCCATATGCATGTGTTTTCGTTTAACCGTTTAAACTATTTGAATTAACTCATTTAATCCGATGAAGTATTATGAATAATCTGTATTATTCATAACGCGTTGCCCAAATGCTCAATGAGTACACTTCATATTATGGGACTCTCCAAGTTTAGGTTTATCCATCACGAAATCCAATTTCATGTTCATAATTCACCCACTCATGAATTATGACGACCACAGATAATCTCGCTAAACTATGCAAGTCGAGGTCATTGCATACGTATAATCCCTCCGTCACAGGCTATCCATATTATACCTGGGATATAGATAAGAACGTCAAATTCGTTTGGTATAATATAGTCGACTTTCAAATTTATGATCTTTAAATAACACTCGGAACTGATTTCCGAAGTTATACCACGGCCATGGATTTACTAGATTGTAAACACGTGTAGGATACATATGCCCTGTACACAAGACTGACGGATTCTATCTTGATATGCACTGGATATCATGAGCATCAGTCCACACCCAACGAACAGGCGGAGGTCTGATCTAAATAGATCGGTGACATGACTGCCATCAAAGTGTGGAGGATAACTCATATATCCACTGTGGTATCTCAAGTCGAATGATCATTATGCTCGCTCAACTCGAGAAGATTCATATTGACGTTAGTGTATCATCTATTAGGAAATCTTTAGTGAGTCATTCAGTGTTTATCAAATAAATACCTACATGTCTATATGAGTCTCCTGAGACTCATGGTTCATTGGGATAAACTATCAGACCAAGTCACGATATACGACATATACTGGTCTCACCGGATTTTACTAACCGACCCGTGTTAGCAAATCTTGACTAGAAACTTTATTTAAGGATATACAACTTATTTTGACGCTTCCCAATGTCAATTACAAACTACGTTGTTACTGCGCACTACATTGTAACTCCTAGTGTCTTTGTCTAAGATATACGTATCACTAAATAAGATTTAGTTTCAATCTAATCATAATTAGATATCTAATCATAATTAGATTGAATGTATATAAAAGACAATATGTGCTACCTTTAAATAAATAATATTATGGAAAAATGTATTGTTCGTATTCATGAATCGGACATAAATACGATTCGGATTGGCACTCCGAGCACCAACCCTAACAATTTCTTCCACTTGCTCTAGTTCCCATCCACGGTATCATATATACATCTAAATGTGTATCACATACTCATGGTCCTCAAGATAGACCCGGCCAAGGTTCCGGTTCGAACCGGAACCGAACCGGTTGGAACCAGACGGTTCCGGTTCCAACCGGTTTCGGTTCCGGTTCCGGAACCGAACCGGAACCTGACCGGTTCGGTTAGGGTTCTTACCCTGACCGAACCGGTTGGAACCGCTGGAACCGAACGGTTCCAGCGGTTCCAACGGTTCCGGTTGGAACCGGAAGTAAAAAAAAAAAAAATTTATTTTCTTGGAACCGTAAGGTTCCTCAAGTAAATCTCAATTTTTTTTATTAATAATAATGACTTAATGAGGTTTAAAATTGCAATACTAAAACATGAATGTCCATATCCTTTTTATAACCAACTCTTGGTTATGACTTCTTTATATAAGCAATGTGGGACACAATAGCCAAGTAACAAATATCCCACATCGCTTATATAAAGAAAACACTAGTCAAGAGTTGGCTATAAAAAGATTATATGTTAAAAGAATTTTATAAGAAAAAGATTCTATAAAAATGATGTGATAGTATGAAAAAACGTTACGATTATAGAATTTTTTCTATTTTTTAAAATTTATTATTAAAAAAAAAAACCGGAAAGGGAACCGTAAACCGAACCGGAACCGACCGGTTCGGTTCCGGTTCGGTTTACGGTTCCGGTTCCACTTAAGTGTGGAACCGGAACCGAACCGGAATTAACCGGTTCGGTTCTGGTTCCACACTTGTGGAACCGGGAACCGGCCGGTTCGGTTCGGTTCCGAACCGGAACCGAATCGGCGGCCAGGTCTACCTCAAGAGCTTACCTAGCACTCAAAAGGTAGGCAACAACAAGTAAGCCTGCTATTACAAATTGAGTTTATCCAACAAACACAATCATTTCCCTTAGCCAGCATCATTCATATATTGTAGAACCCAAGTTCTACATCAATATGACTCAGATGCGATATCAATATTGTGCTATAGTTGTTAAGTTGTCTATGTATTTAGAGATCAAATCCAAAATACTATATAGACAACCGCAAACACAATACTAATATCAAAACTTCTAATCTATAAGGTCATTATGCAACTTCATAAGTCAATACTTCATAAGTTGTAACGAATTCCACTAATACAGTAGAATCAACTGTGACACTCCCACTGTATCTTTTCTGACTTTATATGACATAGACCATCTAATGTCATAATTAGACTCAAAACTAATCTGACCCTAATGGTTGCGGATTATTTTCTCTATGAATAAGAAACTTATTCTTGATATCTCAAAGATAATAAAGAACATGTTTCAAGACACATCTTATGGTCTACAACGTATCAAAATAGTTCGTAACTATTATGATTAAATTGATATCTTTAATCGCACATAATATAGTATTCATTATGCTATTATCATATAATGCATAAGATTGATTAGACATTCTAAACAATTTCTCTTTCGACAAAGGAATCATCATTTACGAAAGATTAATACTACACACTAACTGTCAAACAGTTATACTAACTGCCACACAGATAGTTTTGATGTGTCCTTTATTAGATCATATCTAATGCACGACTAAATGGGAGTATCTCACAAGTCTCTTGTTTTATATCATATATAAAACTTTATATCGAATATAACAAAAACTACTCACACTGCATTCACAAAGAAAAGAAGACTTAGGTAAACTTCTTACCTCACAAACATTTCATTATTACATTAATAATGATAATGTCGTTAGGATATATAATACTAGAATGAAATTTTGTACGCTCCCACTGACCCTACTATCAAATATGTATTCTCTATGATTTGATAAAATCAGACAATCTGACTGTATCAAAATTAGATAACACGGATTTTTGGAAAGCTTATCTGAGTCTACAATAGGCTCTATAATCTAGTATATCAAACTGCGATCTTAGCAAAATACAAACTCTAGGGCCATTCTAGAATGAACTCTTCAAACAAAGAAACCACAACAGATTTCTCATTCGAAGAAAACATTCAGGAATGCCACTTTGCATTCTTTAGCCAAAATATATTGTTTAATATCAACATTAACTAACAAATCTTTAATTGTTCAATTAGTGCGACTTGAGACAAGTTTTCTCAGAATCTACAATAGATCACTGAGTATAACTTTTCTCATTGTCATACTATAAAGGTCAAACCTTTATCAAGCTCACTTTGCTTTTGTTGCGCAAACAATTTGCACATTTTATGAATGATTCATAACGAAAGCTTAATCAAGTTCAAAACTTGATCGTAATAAGCTATGAACAATTTTAGATCTATGGTTCAATGCTAACTACCGAAATCGATATCAAATATCGCTCCCACTATAAGTTATAGGATAATTTTCTTCGATAAGAAAACAGCAGAACCAATAAGTATCAAATACTTTGTAAATGATTCTAACATCTTATTAAACTTATACGAAATATATCGTAGGGTCATTTCATCTAATTAATTATGTAGTTCCATTACAGTTTATCACTCTCACATTTGACTTCAATAAGTCAAGTCTTTTCTACAATTGTCAACATCCGATGTTACACACCAAGTAATAAAACAATTTTATTACACGGGATTATAGAAAAGATATTCTATCAAATAGAATACAATATTCTATTAAATAGAATAAATGATAAACTTTTACTTGTACCTCCGAGGCGCAAGTACTTTCAATTATATAACCATTATATAAAAGAAAGATTCAAATCTGAAATTTTTCAAGATTCGAATTTTCTACATATACATATCATATATGTAACTGTAGAAACTAATAGAATAATAATTAAAAGGATGAATTAGTGTAACTGGAGCATAACCCCAAGAGTATTGAAACTAATTTGGTAACATTCAATATCAAACAAATCAAATCATATAAGATTCTATTTCTCCCACTGACCAATTCCATCACGATGGAATCGTAGAAGAATAATATTGAGTAAGAATCATCTATAAATAACTATAGAACTAATTGCCATAAATTTATATATTTGATCATATCAAACATCCTTGAATAATTCAAAGACTCGCAATGAATTTTAAAGATATAGTTTTCAACACTTCAAATAGAATAACTTAGAACCAGTCAAAATATTATATCCGTGTTTCATCAGAAACATATTGAAAGTTCTCGAACCATTCAAGACGTTCAATATATATACTCTTAGAAACACGCAAATAAGTCATGACAATTTATTAACTAAGTTTTGAAGTAAAGAAAACTATCCATGGAAATTTATAATTCATTAAACTACATATATCCAATGTATTAGTTTAATAAATATGTGGTCCAATGACGATCATTGGTTAAATGAGATTTAATCACATCCTGAATACAATATTCATTAAATGGATAAGGATACATGGTGTGATCTTGTATCAGACCATCATTTACCATACGGAATAAGCATCTAATGCTTATGTGATAAAATCTCATAAAGCATTGTTCTAAGTTATTTAGTTAACTGAATATTTTTCTTAATGTTTATCTCTATATCAATGACATTACTAGTCATATTAAAATATATAACAATTAGTTATAAAGAACAAGTAACTATCCAATAGTCTCAAGTTCTGATATCAAATATCGAAACAATCATTAAACATTATTTTAAATAACTAGATGGGAGATCTGGTATCCAATACCTACAATTGTCGTATTGTGAGAATCGATATTATCTATACACAACTATACATATCTTCTTTCTTAAGCTCTATAATTTACCTTCAATTATTCACAACAATTGCAAATAATTGATTAGAAAATTGTGTCAAACACGTTACTTCTAAAAATCACTAAAGCCAAGAAACGTCATTATAAGATAAACAAAATACCTAATGGAGTTTTCTTAATGTCAGTCAAGAATCTCGAGACATGAACTAATTCGCGTTAATTCCTAACGCACAAGAAACTATTCTCTATAGACAATTATATCCTAAAACAAATATCTATTTAGATTACTTATCGTGACTTAGTAACTAAGTCACTAACCATCTTGATTTTCAAGAAAATCAGAACAACAAATCCTGATGGTTTTGACTAATCTAACAATATCCAAGTCTACTGACATTCTAGAACCTATTCTAGAAATACGCAACCATAAGAGAAGTCAGAAAACATATTCAAATAATATGCATGCAATGGATCAGAAGTATAATTCTTTTAACAATATAGAATAAAGGAAAACAAAAGCAGCAATTTCCATAAAATTACACACTGATTTAGTTATGAATTTTTAACCCAGCAGTGTCTCCCACTACTTTACGTAATATCGTAATCCCCAACGGAAAAAAAAGAATTCAATAATTAAATCGAATTCCATAATGAGAGTTGGACCCCATGAATATATTTCGACTCACAATTTTGGCACGATCTCGCCTACGTATATTCATTAGGTAGACAACTCATTATCAATCATACTCACTGTGACTCTGGATTTTGGTCCTGACCATTTCTCGTTATGACAGCTTTGGCATGTTCACAATGAGGCGTATCAAGGCTTCACTTGCCAATGACAAATTCAAGCTACCGATGTAGTCCTGAAAGCTTTGGCATGTTCAGGATTTCCACATTCACTTGAATTTATCTAGTATCAAATATACATCCGGCATGGATAAAATTATATCAACTACACCCGCATTGTTTTGGCACTTTCTCGGATGCAGCCATAGAAGGATACCCATAAACAGTATTGACAAGACGGACCAGGATTTCCACTTTTGACCGAACCGACTACCCAATGCACATGGGGGCTGCCCAGGTCAGCCCCAATAGTACTAGGGAAGTTCATGGGCTGCCCAAACAGTGATCAATTCACTGTTTGGGCAGCCATCACCCGATTGGCTCAAAAGTCACCCGGTAACACCGTTTTTCGCCGTTTTCGCTTATTGCAACTCCGAAATAATTTCCGGTAATTGTTCCAACACCCAAAACACATCCAATACATTCATATGACATATTTTTCATCACCAAATACACAATATTTCCAGATCTGATCCAGAAGCAAAATAAATCAATTTTTCATGCTTAAAATCCAATTTTCCAACATTAATCTAATTAATCTTAACACCAAATAAAATCACCACAAATGAACCACCTAAGAAAAATTTTAGGCATAAAAGAGTGGTCATAACACTCTAGAATGGTAACCTATCATCAAATGATAAAATTGAATCAATATTACAATAATATCATCCAAAACAACTTCACACATGCACAAAGCCTTCCAATTCATCCTTCAAACCAAAAAACCCCAAATTTATAGAAAAGAAGAAACCCTAAGATCTCACTAGATCATCAATAAACAAGAAACATAATTTCTAAGCTTAGGGATTTGAAGAATTACCTTTAATCCTCTAATTCCTTAGTTTTTTTTCTTAATTTTCTTCATTCTCCATCTTGAATCATCAAGCAACAATTTGAGACCTTTTATTCTTTGAAGTTTAGGCCATGGTGTTCAAGCAAGAAGAAAAGAAAAATTTCCCTCTTTAAATGCATCATGACCGACTCTTGAAGGGTAATTTGGTCATTTGTACAATTTTAATTCAATTAAATATAATTAAACTTTATGTTAACAAATCAAATTTGCACACCTAAAGTTTAATTAAATCATGCCACATGTATCAATAATAATTAAACATATTGCATAACATTTATGTAATATGGATATTATTTAACTATTCAAATATTTAACATTTAAATATTTAAATAATTAATTAATATAATTATTATATATCCACTGTGGTATCTCAAGTCGAAGGATCACTTTGCTCGCTCAACTCGAGAAGATTCATATTGACGTTGGTGTACCATCTATTAGGAAATCTTCAGTGAGTCGTTCAGTGTTTATCAAATAAACACCTATATGTCTATATGAGTCTCCTGAGACTCATGGTTTATTGGGATAAACCATCGGACCAAGTCACGATATACGACATGTACTGGTTTCAGCGGATTTTACTAACCGACCCGTGTTAGCAAATCTTGTCCAGAAACTTTATTTAAGGATATACAACTTATTGTGACGCTTCCCAATATCAATTACAAACTACGTTGTTACAGCGCACTACGTTGTAAATCCTAGGGTCTTTGTCTAATATACACGTATCATTAAATCAGATTTAGTTTCAATCTAATCATAATTAGATATCTAATCTCAACTTGCCACATTTTCCACCTTTCCAGCACACCACACACACCTTCACTCCATCATTCAAGTGCCCCACACGCCCATAACAAATAAAGAAACCCATACCACCCATTCCACCAAACAAGCACTAAGCACCAAATCACAATTCCTTCCCAAACACTAACCAACAAAACCACCCATGCACTCTCCAATAAAATACCAACCACCAAGAAATAAAAATCCAAAATAAGCCCATAGCCAAGCCCATGCATCTCACGTCTTTCACCAAATAATGAACAACAAACCCATTCCTACAACCATTATCTCCCTCAGTCACGCACGCCCCACACAGAGGCACACTTGCTCCTCACACGTCACAAGCCCTACGGCTCACACAAAACCTTGGACCAGCCCTTATTCACTGCATTCATTACCTTCACAATGACGGCCCCCTCATCAGGACCTGATCACACGTCTTCAGCCCCATTGATCATGCAACCACCTTGGACTTAGCCTCTCCACGTTAATGCCCTACTGCCCAGCCTCAAACAATCCACGCCAATTTTCCCCTTCACATTGAACACAAAACAAGAACCCTCAAGGCTGGCAAACCATACACGCTGCTATCACCCACAAACACAGCCACTGCCGAGCACCTTCAACACATAACTGCCCCTTCACCTGACTCACTCCTTCACGCTCAGCTCACCTGCACATTCAACGCACCAACAGCTCAGTTCACTGCCAAGCTTCACGCCCAGCACAGCATCACACGTAGCCCTGCACTTAACACACTCACGCATAAATCATCAGTCCATACAAACTCTTCACGCCATCAATAAGCCGACAGCCCTCACAGCTCCATTCATCGTCAAACCTGCCCTGACCAGTCTCCATTTCATGCACACAGCACACGTCCAAAACCAGCACCATCAACACACACGACACCTTCATAAGCTTCAACCCAGCTACTTAGCCTCCCTTCAACAAGTCCTCTTGCACATGTTCAAGCCCTTCACACTTAGCCTGAAACTGCCACAAAAATAACCCTAAAACACTGCCCATAACCGAAAACTGCCTCCAAGAAAAACTGCACTTTCACGCCACACTTGCCCTCACTGCCTCTTCACTGCTCACTGAACTTCATGCATAAAGGACACCTCCAGGAACCATCTTCACGCACAAAGCAACCCTAGCTTCCATACACAGCCCTCTCCACAAATCCTAGAGGCATGCACACGTGAAACACATCACTCGGCAATCCCATAACCCCTCAAGGTAATAGCAGCCCTTATCATTGCGTTCAAAACCAACACCCACAGGCTCTGAATTCCCCACGTAAATCAGCCACAAAGCCTCCATTTTGTCCCCCAAGCTCTCGGCAAACAGCCCTCTTCTCCCCTTAAACCCACGCAGATTGCTCGCACACATAACCCTAAAGCTCCCCCATACACGTACGTAAGCCACCAATTCTGCACTCAAACCTTCCCTCTCTACATGCACCTTTGGAACCCTATTCACACCTTTACGTGCTACAGCCCCTGCACACTACCGTGAAACCACCTCTTAACTGCACTTCAAAACACAGTAAAATAAGCGCCTGAAACATGCCATTTTTAGCCTCCATGCATGCACATGCATGCGTGAAACCAAAACCTTCAAACAGCCCCTCATTTTCCCCAAAAACAGCTCACAATTAACCCTCCATGCACACGTGAATGATAACCCTAAACAGTGTGTAAATCACCCAAAACCGAGTCCAAGAATTACACCCAAGACTAACCCAAAAACAACCCGAGGGATAACCTGAAAATTACAGTGAAATGAGATAAAACGGCGAGTTAAAACGTACTCCCGGAAACAGCGAAAACAGTGAATCTGTGAAAACAGTGGAAACAGCGAACCTGTGAAAACAGTGGAAATAGTGGGCCAGTGAAAGCAGCGAAACGATATCCCTTCCGGCACCGTGGAACGCACTCCCGGAAAGCGACTTAAAAGGTAAGACCTGAGGGCACCCTTTTATTTATTATCCTTTATTTTTAGTTATTTTATTATTTTATTTCACATGAGTATTGTGAATTGGTGCATGATGTGATTTCCGGGTGAACGGAGCATGTGTTCTCTCTTGTGGTATATCGGATGGAAACCCGGACGTAAATTCCGTAGCCGAATCCGAATGGACGGTATTGCGGTTTGCACTCGGGATACAATGCCACGTATCACTTGAGAGACACACGTATTTCGTTTCATCCAAACCTTGTATTTGAGCATGATTAGGTTGCTAGTATGTTATTTATTTCTTAAGCATGAGTTAATTTAGTCTTGTTATTTAATTTTCAAAGCATGATTTTGTTATTTAGGCATGTTGTTTCTTCATTCTTTATGCATGATGTTTCGTTTAGTTTATGTTTATGTTTAATTAGTTATTTGTTTACTTTGGTTTAATGGTTCAATATGCTCGTTGTGTTATATTGCGTGGAGTTATTTGGATGAAAGCATGTTAGATCTAAGTACCCTTGAGCATGAATGTTGAATAGATTCGGTTAGTTTATTGCACAAATCATATCATCACAAGTGGCATAAGTAAGGGACCATTCCGAACCCAACGGTTTGAGGTCTTCCCTTGCGAGGGGTGAGTGCGGCCTTAAATCATTTTCCCGGTTCACACCGGGTGGCGACTCCATTTTATTTCTCCGGTTTAGTCCCCCGCGGGCTACTCCGTACTCCCGACCGGGCCGCGAGCCCGGAACAGCGTCGTCCATGTCTGTGTCCTACAATCGGCTTTTGCCAAAGTCTTAAGAATCGTGACTTACTCACATGGATACCTAAACCTTTTATGGTACACATACGGGCTGACGAATCTTATCTTGATACGCACTTGATTAACGAGTGCAGTGATCCACACGCAACGAACATCTAGATGGCAGACCATGAAAGGTTTCTGACATACATGGCATCTAAGTGTGGAAGATCTCACACAAAATCAATGTTATCTTATAGTTAAATGATCACATATGCTACTCGACTCGAGGAATTCCTATTGACGGTGGTGTGTACTTCCAACTATTAAGAATCACTTGTGAGTCATTTAGTATTATCTACAATGAATACCCACATATCTATATGACCAGTGCGTAATCACATGCGTATAATGCAAGCGTACTTATCGTTCAAGTAGTATAAAAGTATCGATCCCACGAGGACTTAAAACCTTTTGTTATTAATTTATGAAGTTAAATGTTTACAAATATCTAATGGATTGGTTGTTTGATTGGGTGGTGAATTTAAAACTTAAAACAAGTAAATAAAATTGCTTGAAAGTAGATTGAAGAAGATTCAAATTTATAAAACTATCCAGGGTTGTGAATCCTTCCAATATCTTTTTTAAAAGATGAAGTGGTTATTTTACGTTTGTGTAATATATTGGTCTATTAACCTGGAACATGAAATTATGTAAAAGCCTCTTCCGATGGTCAAATACAAATACCCAGTATAACCCAATTAATCATATTCTTATGTTAACCAAGTTATCTGAATTCATTAAGATTAAGTTCCAATTATGGCTACCCCCGCTCGACAGGTACATTCCTATCATGTAAGGAAATCTATTAAAGGGTTATCTATCCTAAATGAAGATCATGGGCTATTGAGTCTAAGGTCTTTAACCTAAAATCTCTTTTCCAAGTTCATTTTAAGTTTACCGAATCAATCTTATTAATGGCCAGTTAACAAGATGCATTAAGACTAAGGCTCAATAAATAAACCTTTATATTACCTAAACCGTAATTTAACCCCTTATAAACCGGTGATATTGGACTTCATCACAACCCTAGATAACTTGTTTAGTTACGACACATTTTACGGGTAGTAGAAACTTGAATAAAAGAAAAGACATAAAGTAAATGCTGAAAGTAAATGCTAAAAGTAAATGACGGAAAGTAAATGCTGAAAGTAAATTGCTGAAAAGTAAATTGCTGAAAAGTAAATGCTGAAAGTAAATTGCTGAAAAATAAATAAAGTAAAAGTACAATAAAAGAAAATGTTGAGGTAAAAGGATTCACTTTTATTACTTCTATTTTAGATATCTCCCTTAATATAATATATTAACTTTGCATGATAATTATCAACCAGACATATAGGCGGTATCTATATTAAGTCAAATTAATAATTAATTACCAACCGACCAATCAGGCGGTATCCAGTTTAGTCAGGTTAAAACCAATTTAAATAATTACCACCGACCAATATGGCGGTATCCACGTTAAGTCAGGTTTTAACTAGTTTATATATTATAATTAAGGGAGTTAATCTAAATATTAGTAATAAAAGTTTTACATTTTACCCCAGCAAAGGGGAGTTACCTCCTCATTACTGAAAATTAAAAACTGAAAATTAAAGAAAGAAAAGTATTGTGCGTAAAATTAAATTGCGGAAAGTAAAAACTGAAAAGTAAAGAAAAGAAAGTGCGAAAGCGGAAATTAATTACTGAAAGCTGTAAATAAACAAAAAAGATACAATCTTCTTAGTATTCTTAAGGAATTCCTTAGAAGAACGTATGAATTTACAAATGAAATAGCTTGGTATTTAAAGGCAAAATTTTGCCCCCATCAAATCATCCACCAAATCCATTATTAATTGCTCCACTAATTGCTATCATGTTTGGTGGGAGTTTGACTTTTATTTATTTATTTGCTTTGAAAATGACTTTAATAATTACACATAACACACTTGCGGATGTTTCATAAGTTTCGGTCATGAAATATTCAGAATTAGAAATTATTTTATTCTTAAAAGTTGTAGATCATTGAGTCATCTTTAATCTGGAACTTGAATCAGCTCAATCCGATATCGGAGTAAAACGTTATGACCAAACTACGACAGATGCGCAAAACTAGAATTTCCAAAACTGCACTTCGTTAAGACGCCCTTTCAAGTTTTCAATCTCCAAAATTAATATGTCAAGTCCAATATTTGCCCTTATTTGACCCACATTTCGTCCTAAATGATTTCATTGAGTCCCAATATTATTTTATCTGCAAAATAAACTAAAACATATCAAAACGTTCATCAAACCCAAGAAACTAAACAAAATATTAAGTAAAAGGGGCGGTAAATATTGATATATTTTCCGCTCATCACTCCCTCAAACCTAAAATTTTTCTAGTCCTCGAGCAAAATAATAAAATAAAATACAATAAATAATTAAAATTAAATTAAGCCACTTTCGTAGGGATCACGGTTGTATTTAGCGTATGCAACAAGCCTTTAAACCTCTAGGTGTCCCTAGTGGACGATTTGTAGTCTCGTGAGGGTTTACAGCGACGATACCCACAAACGTCGTATAAAAGTAAAAAAATAGTAAAACTAATGCACACAAATGCAAAAAGACAAGAGAAAAAAGAATAAAAAATTTAATGACTAAACGGGTGAAACTTCTTATCTAAGTCAATAATTGTTTTGTTTCTTTCTAAATTACCGAATAAGTAAATTCTCCGATTATTTTTACCATTATCCATATACACAGTCAACAAAATATTAATCAACTCATTTTTTCCCACAATAGTCACAAGTACAGTTGAGAAGAAAGTAATATTTTTGTCCTAAAGTTATATCAGATTTCACACTTTTTTTTAAGCAATGGAATAAATTTTTTTTCTTGATTTTTTTTTATTTATATACAATATCTTCCATCTATGTAGCGAGTGTTGGGTCGGTGGCTCCCAAACCAGTTGGCTTTAGGGCATCAGGTGTTAAGACACCTCTACGGACTTAATTACTCAGACTTCAGATATATATATTTTTGCAACATCATTGATCCATGTAGCGAGCTTTGGGCCAGTGACTCCCAAACTAGTTGGATTTAGGGCACTAAGTGTTAAAACACCCCTACAGACTTAATAACTCGGATCTCAGACATTTTTTTTACTCCATCGCTTTTTATAGATGCTTCCTGCCAATTAAACTAGAGCACTGAATATTTCAAACTTTTCAATTACAGCTCATGTTTGTATGTTACCATGTATGCTGATAATACCTGTCAACTGAGCATATGAAGATTCATTTTAGTCGTTTTATGGAGAATTCACAAATTAAATAATTTAAAAGGAAATAAACAAAAATTAACTTGTTCCGAAATAGGTTGAGATACATCTCAGGAATGGAAATTCCTTACACAACTATCTCACACCAATTTCACCTGATAATCAAATAAAAACACAAAAATACAAAATATTTTTTGGTTTTTTGTAAAATTTTTCAAATTTTTTTTTTGGCTTTTTCGAAAAATTTTGACTAAAAATAAGATACAATTTAACTATTCTCCTCCCCAAACCTAAATGAGACAATGTCCCCAATGTCTTAAACAATAGAAGAAGAGTTTAGAAAACCGTACCTGGTTAGCTGAAATTCTACATCTAAATGAAAAGTTAAAGGTTAAGATCCAGATTTATCCGACACCTCTTACCACGATCATTATCGGACCAGTTTATCTTGGAAAGAATGGGGTCAATTTGAGGTTCAAAGGCTAAGATTTGGTCAATTAAATCTGGGGTAGTTCTGGCAGTAAAGAGGAGTTCTTTTACAGCTTTGACACGAACCCATTTCTCCGGGCATCATCAAGAAACACATAAGAAAATCATAAAATTCATCAACATTGTACAGTCCAAGGGTTTCTGGTGTATGTTCAAGTTTGCCCAAGATAGTACTGTAAAAATTTCCTCCATCGTGCCCAAGCCTCTTGGCAAAGCAATAAAAGCACATCACGGTTAATCATCTCTACCAGTCGTTCGAACATACCTGGCACGAT
>SKCR01053608.1:0-30180 GCA_019454045.1 Zanthoxylum bungeanum | reverse complement strand
ATTACACTCTCATCATTTGTGATTAGATCACCATAGATGTATAAATGAAGAGAGGTCCATATGATTAGTCCACGAAGGATTAATCATTAAATATCCCTAGCCGGAGTATTATCGAGACAGGACATCGATAATGCGGAATAGGCTAGTATTGCACTTGTGCGCGTTGTGAGGGCACGACGACATAGTTCTCATATATTAAGTATTGGATACTTATGCAAGTGCGATAGGAGGTTGTGTTTCACCGATGGTACGGGAAACAGCTTCGCTCTGGATAGACCCCTCGGAATCCCATTGGTATTATGACTATGTGTCTATTGGAGGCCGAAATCAGGGTAGGTGTGTATGGTCTTAACCTGAGACTTACATCGCTAATACTTACGATAATCGATAGACTTTAGTATTGGTGGTACAGGGCTTTAACCGGTTTTGCGTACACCACTTCTGGGTTTATCAAGAGTCGTAATGTATTGGGTGTGATGTCAAGACGGAAGTATCACTTCAGTCATATTGGAGATGATGTCACGCAGGATACGGTATTAGTGCTCTTAAGTACTGCGCGGCCATCGGGATATTATGACAAGGTCATGTATATCCGATTATAGAGACTAGTTACCAGACATCCGACATGTGCTTCGTACGGGGCAGACACAAATCCAGCCCCAGGCAGGCCTAGCACGTGACTATCCGATACTGGGCCGATATACACAATACTACGGTATACTACGCTTGATACAGATCTATATATTCCTGTAAGAATATTTCTGGAGAATTGGGAAGGCATGGCGCTTTGCTAGAAGCCAACCTTGTCTTGTAAATCGGTATAAACGTAGTACGCGATACTTACGTGTTCGGATAGTCCGACGATCGTATTTACTGCCAACATATCCGGAGATCTCATGGGTCGCTTCCTGAAGATTCACCGGTGACGTATGACTCGCACTTTAATTAATTTGGGATAATTGGAAGTGAAAGAGAGAGAAAATTAATCTGGGATTAATTACAGAGATATTTTATCTCGGATAAAATATCGTTAAAGAGAGAGAACGATTATTTGGAATTAATCGGTAAAATTAATATATTCGATATATTAATCGAAATTGGATTTCGACGCGGAATTAAAATTAGATTTTAATTCGGGCGAACGAATTAATTTAGAATTAATTCGTTAGCGACGTGAATAGTGAATTCGCTAGGCGTAATCATTTAATTACGACGCGACCGAAAATTCGTTAATTTGGAATTAGCGAACCTGAGCCCGGGATTATTTGCGAGCGCATTCGTATTTCGAATTCGAGTGCGGCACGCAAGTCAAATCGAGCGTCAAATCGCAAATCACATCAAGCGTCAAATCAAATGTCACTTTGAGTGATGTGACAAGTTGTCACTTGATTTGAGTGATTGATGTGGTATTGAAAAGCATTTATTGTTTTGCTTTTTGAATTTTACTTTTTGGAAAGTAAAAGAATTGGTATTTGCCTTTTTGGAAAATATATAAAACAAATTCATTTTTCTTTTCTCTCTCTCCTGGACCACATTCGGTCTTCTCATTTCCCTCTTCTCCTTCACGGTTTTGGAGCCGTTTCTTTCTTCTTCTTGTTCTGGATCTGCCGAACAAAATGAGAAGCAAGATAACGTTTTTGTGGCAAAAATCAAGTGCTAGCACACACCATGAGTGATACATAGGTGATAGGGAAACGAATTTTGAGCTTGGAATCAATTTTGGAGCTTGAAGCTTGGAGCTTCCATGGTGTTCATCAATGGCCGATTCTTGAGAGAGACAAAAACCAGTGAAACCAAGCAGCCCACTGCATGAGGACGCCACTGCCGAGCATGAAGGGAGGCAGAAAACGCATCTTCTTCGTTTGCTCTCAAACCGTTCAATGTGAGTTATGTTTCCGCCTTACTCATTTGATGTGTTCATACTCGTTTTTTATGCATGATTTATGATCCTTGGGACTTGATTGAAACTCAACAATGTGAACGCATGCATTCTCCCTCATTTTCGTTCGAACACGTTTCCAAACGCTATACAAACTCTTGCATTCTGTTTACCATTCGAACGTGTTTCTAAACGCCATACGAACGCTCATATCCCGTACCATTCAAATGTGTTTCCGAACACTACACGAACACACATACAGTGAACATACCTCCTTTCATAATATTTTATGTATGTTTGCTTATTTGATCATTTCTTTTATATTTTGCACTGGATTATCTGCCATTATTATTAGCATTTCTCTTTATTATTAACGCTTTTACTGTTATTTATTTATATTTTTGCACTTCTTTATTTAATATGTTTATGGGATCATGCGTTTGTTTTCATTTTATTTACGTTTATGGGTATGGAAACTTGGATGTTGATTAAATTATCTTGCATGTGTTGCATAAGACGTGGTTATACTATTGCATAAATCATTTCATTACAATTGGCATAAGTAAGGGACCATTTCGAACCCAACGGTTTGAGGTATTCCCTTGCGATGGGTGAGTGCGGCCTTAAATCATTTCCCAGTTCACACTGGGTGGCGACTCCATTTATTTCTCCGATTTAGTCCCCCGCGGGCTACTCCATACTCCTGATCGGGACGCGAGCCCGGACAACATCGCACACCTCTGTGGCCATGTCTACAGTCTGGCGACTCCACTCGGGATAGAGAATCAGCCCCGAAATAATGTCTTGTAATGTTTATGATTTTTTCTTTAGTTTACCTTGTCTCAAATATTTTGCATCCCCTTTCTTACATTGATGGCATCATGTATCGTGAAGTCGTTTTCTTTCGAAGCGACGGATCGTTATATGGTATCATCACTCGTTGGCACGTACCTTAGGGTATAAAAAAGGTGCGCTCATTTGGTCGCTCGAACCCTTGAGTGGGGAGACCTAGTTGTGGGCAACCCTTCACCGGTGGGAGCCCTTATCAATACTCTCATAAAAATGCATGAGAACCATAGTATATGACCTATAGAAGCCACCCTCAATGCTTGTGTTTGGGACCATCATCATTTGGATTCATTTGGTCTTTTTATCATGAGATGTGAACTTGTTGGGCCATTTAAACTAGGACGAGTTTATGTCTTATGACGATTAGGCCAAAAGCTTTTAAGATGTCGATGGGCCACTTTGTGTTTATGCCCTATATCATTTGAAGATGTTTAGCCACGTTATTGCAAAACTGTAAACCTGTTGGGCCTTTTTCAACTGGGACAAGTTTGTACCTCGCAATAATATGATTGAATGCTTTGAAATGATAATGGGGCAATTTGTATGAAAACCTTGATGGGCTTAGAAAATCCAATCATAATCCAAATATGCTAGAAGCATGTGTTCGATATCCACACTGGCTTTCATCTAGGAAAGATACGCCTTGTTACGGCATATTTGCACACTTTTGGATGCTTCCAAGTTCATCAACATGACCACAATTGTCGAGAGCCCAATTCGTCGTTTCTAGACAATGGCACGATCCTATAATAGGCTTAGCCAATGTTGTAAATGGGATGCCTTTGTCTTTTACCGATGGAAGGGACCGAGGCTGTTGGACAATTCTGACCCATAGTGTTACTATTTGTACAGGTCATTATGTTGTTGTTGTAGGCATTGCATTTTTGCATGTGAAACCCGATGATGAGTCTCAGTTGGAGGCCCTACCTTTTTAGTTAAGGATATTGCGGGAAACGGTCGTCGGAAGGGAATCGGTATTTCGTTAGATCCTTATTCACTTTTTTAGCGTCAAGCTCGCTCGTTGGACCTCCGTTTTAAAGCACATTTGGCCTAAAAAACCCAGAACCTTTTAATCTTGGCCCAAACCCACTCACCAAACCAACACAACACCTAACCCACCAAGACAATGCCCACACCACCACCACATAGGCCCACACGCCCATCACCCTAAAATACACCCAATTTAAATTAAATATTAATTAAATAATGTAATTGAATTAAATAAAATAATTAAACCATTTACCAAATTAAATAAGACATAAAATATAATTATACCAAATTAAAATATTGTAACTTCCTAATCCAAAATATCATATACTAAATTAAAGAGATGTTATGCCTAATTAAAATCAATCCTAACCAATTAAAATATTGTATTCCTAAACCAAGCCAATCAAATATTCAACCTTCCTAATTCACCAAAATTTGTCTCCCTCTCAATCCATTGATTTCCTTATCCAACACCAAATCAAATCCTCTATTTAATGCCAAAATCCCTTCATTGTGAGACAAGGAGAAGCCCTAGCCCTTCTCTGTATAAACAACCCAAAACCAAAACCCTATTCCTCTCTCTGACACGGCTCTTCACAAAAAAAAAATACAAACAGACCAAAAGTGAAACCCTACTCCACCTTAACTCAGCCCATAACAATCAATCGGCAAAAACAAACACAGCCACTGAACGCATCCACACCTTACCAGCCCTTGGCAGCCACAAATATCAACAGTTCACCAGCCCTCGGCAGCCACAAAGCCACACTGCCCCATGCACTAGCCAACAAACACCCTTACAAATAGCCTCCACCTAGACGAGTACTCACTGCCCCATAGCTATTCACGCTAAAACCCTCTACACATCCTCAAACTACAATCAGCTCTCACCTCACTGAATCTGCCACGCCCCTAGCCTCTATCCACTCCCACGTCAAAGCCTAGACCTGCACTCAGCAGACATGCCCACGTCAAAGCCACTGCCTTACACGCATCAACCAGCCTCATTCTCAAAGCCACTTCCTTCCACGCATCAAGTCCTTAGCTTCTCGGCAGCCCTCACTAGTAGATCATGCGTACGGCAGCCCCCATCACAAAATCATCACCTCTTGCACACAAAACCACTCCCAAAACTATCCCTGACCTGACCGAAAGTCACACCCAAAACAGTCCCCCCAGACTACCCAAACCAGTGAACAAATCACCCCAAAACAGTGAGTAAACCGAGAGTAAACCAGTCCCTGGAACAGCCCCTGATCTGCACCCTAAAACACCCAAAAACAGTAGCTTTAAAGACCTAAAATTGCACCAGAAAATATAGAGAAACAGCAGCAAAACGGAGGTCAAACAGCAAGCAAAATAGCAAAACAGTGAGCTAAGACGCTAAACCAGTGAACCGGAGAAGTTGAGGAGCTTTAACCCTTCCGATCTCCGTGAAACGCAAGTCCGAAAGTTGGCAAAAAAAAGGTTAGACCTGAGGGTATTTTTCACACTCATTTTCAGTTTTATTTTTATTATCTATTGAGTATTGTTCGCATGATTATTATATTAAAATGCATGTTGTGGCCCTTGAGTAGATAAATATGCATGTATTACGAATATTGTATGTTGTGGCCTTGGAATAAAATGAAAGATGTGTCAACTCTCGCTGTATATCGGATGGAAACCCAGACATAAATTCCATAGCCGATTCCGAATAGACGGTAGTGCGGTTTGTACTTGGGATACAATTCCATGTACCACTTGGAAAAGTGCTCACATGTGTGTTTGTGTCCATATTAGTTATCTTCTTTTGCACCACGTCATAGCATGCTTACTTTAATGCCTAATTGCATCCTTAAATGTCTTTTTGCATTATGTATTTAGTTGACTCTTTCATTTACACATGGACATGAAATGGCTATTTGTTTATGCTTCCGCACGTATAAGTATGATATGTCTATGAAATCACATGTTCACCATTATTTGATTCGCTTTTATGTGTGCTTGTGTGGTTAGTGTGTGCTTGTGTTTTCATGAATACAATATGCCAATGAAGTTGTATGTTCGTTGCTACTTTGATTTACTTTCAAGCATGCAATCTTAAATGTAAGATATATGCAAATTTAGGTGTAAGTTTTATTTTTGCGCATATGAACTTATAAGCATGATACTCTTGGAAATAAGTGTTACTTAAGCTTGATTAAATTATTACACAAATCCTTTCATTACAAGTGACATAAGTAAGGGACCATTTCGAACCCAACGGTTTGAGGTCTTCCCTTGCGAGGGGTGAGTGCGGCCTTAAATCTCATTTTCCCGGTTCATACCGGGTGGCGACTCCATTATTCTCCGGTTTAGTCCTCCGCGGGCTACTCCGTACTCCCAACCGGGCCGCGAGCCCTGGACATCATGCGTCGTCCAAGTTCTTGTGTCCCACAGTTGCACAAATTAACTATGTGACAAAGGAGATTGCACTCTTATCATTTGTGATTAGATCACCTAGATGTATAAATGATAAGAGGTCCTTATGATTTGTTCCTGGATGGAGAATGATATGAGACAGTATCAGTCCACGAAGGATAAATCATTAAATATCCCTAGTTAGAGTATTATCGAGATTGGACATCGATAAATACGTAAAAGACTAGTATTACACTTGCGCGCATTGTGAGGGCACAACAATATAGTTCTCATATATTTGGGTATAGGATACTCATGCAAGTGTAATAGGAGGTTGTGTTTTACCGATGGTATAGGAAACAGCTTCGCTCTGGATAGACCCCCTCGGAATTCTATTGGTAGTATGACTATATGTCTATGGAAGTCCGAAATCAGGGTAGGTGTATTTGGTCTTAACCTGAGACTTGCACCGCTAATACTTGCGACAATCAATATATTTTGGTTGCGGTCGTCCAAGGCTTTAATAGGTTCTGTGTACGCCAATGCTGGGTATATTGAGAATCGTAGTGTGTTGGGTGTGATGTCAAGACGGAAGGGTCACTCCAGTCATATGGAGATGATGGTCACGTAGGATACGGTACTAGTACTCTTAAGTACTGCAGTCATCGGGATAAAATGAAAAGATCATGTTTATTCGATTATAAAGACTAGTTACCAGACATCCGACATGTGCTTTAGACGAGTATGACTCGAACAAAATCAAATCGTTGTTTGAACATTGGATGATCATTAATTATCAGATTAATTAATTTGATTAGATTGATTGATAACATGCTGTGTGAATACATGGTTGCGATGCATGAATAATGTATATCGGATGGATATTAGATGGGTGGGACAATTTTAGAAATTGTTGTAATAAATTTGATTTGTTAATTGAACCTGCGTGTCCAGCCTTATTACCTCTCTTATTCTTTGTATTATCTTCTCACCTATTCCCCTCAATGTAAATGAGGTTTCTTTAGAAGTGTAATGTAACAGGTAGAAGAAATATTTGTGCTAGCGGGAGAGAGAAAGAGAGAGATTTGATCTAGGATCAATCTGTAAAGTATCCATTCGCATATCATTATTATTTTATTATACGCGCTTTATTATGTGTTTAGAATGCATGTTTAAGGGTGTATGATGATGAGACCTTAACAAAGATAATAAATTGGTTGCCAATTTGCACTCGAAAAACCCTCACAAAATATTAAGTGTTTTTTCCTTCAATTAAGTGATTCTCACTCAAGATCCGAGACTGGCATTGGCTTGTTGGCCAAAGTCAAGGCCTTTGTATGTCGATGATGTGTTTGAATCACGAAGCTTTGTTCCATATTGGTGTCTTGTCCAAGTTGTCGTTTATTGGCCAAAGTCAAGACCACTTCTTGTCCATCGACATTGATTACGAAGCTTTCCATGGTCAATGGGTCGCACTTAACTGGGATCACTAAGTTTGTTGTGCCAAAGCCAAGGCTTAGTTGATTCAGAGGAAAATATTAGGTAATACATTGGATGTATTGGCATATATAAGATATATGTTTCGGACTTGGATGTCCCCCTACCGGATCTAGGAATTGGATTGGATCCAATCGATCTTACAGATCTACCTAGTTAATTATCATACAATTTGTTGGCCAAAGTCAAGATTGTGTGATATTTAACGGGATCCTAGCCCACTAGGAACACGATTTCCCGAGTACTCGACAGAGGGTTAGAGGCTCGCCGAAAAATAGTGGGAGGCAAGAATTGAATTTGCAATATTCGTTTAATTACTTGCCATACGCGCTCAAACAAACATCATTCGTCAATAAATTAAATGTTCTTGGACTAATATTTAAATGTTGTTTTTAATAAATAGTTGGACTATATTCAAACAATTCATTTATAGTTGATTTTGTAATTGGATTATAGTAATCAATATAATTGATTTTAATCTATAAATTATAGTTGATTAAATAGTTGGACTATTATAATCATTATAATATATAGTACCTAAATCGTTGATTAAATAGTTGGACTATTAGAATCAAGATAAATTTGAAAGATTGACATTTAAAACATGATCCTAGGGAAAATGTATTTAAATGATTTAATTTTCAAATTGGGAATATAATTTCAGGATGGTCCTGGAAAAATAATAAGTTACTTTATTTGATAAAATAACATATTATGCCTATTCCGGAGTTAATCAAATAGTAGAGCATAATCTTTGGAAGATTTATGTGATGATAACTTAAGTGCTTAATCGATTAAGCTTGTCGCAGTAGACTCCTTAACTTCTGAATCAGAACTAAGGATTAGATCCTTAAAGTATGATAATGAAATTGAAGGATCTTCAAAGAATCTATCCTTAGATTTTAGAAGTACTAAAATTGCAATAATAACTCTTGGAGAGTTAATGACTATTCTCAAGGAGACAAAGTCAAAGTTTGCAATTAGGCAAGTAGCGCAAGGCGCACCTTACTTCGATATTCTAGAAGGCCAAGGCTTGGCCAAAGCTTCTGGAGTGTTGAAACTAGCAAAGGCAAATCATATTATCTTCTGGGAAGATAAATGACATATCTCAAATGTCTGCCTAAATTGTGGCAAACGGGATCGCGGAAGCGTGACTGCCGTTTAGAAAAAGCAGACATGAAGGAATTGATGAACGAGCTAGGCTCTGAATTCAAATATGTTTGTCAACATTATGTTCACTACTAGTATTAAATTGGATTTTAAATACTTAGTGTGATACATAAATATATATTGATGTTCAGAATCTGTTTGAATAGGATACTGACTTCAATACAAATTTATCTGCGATTTGGAACGGGACGAAAGTCGTTTGTTTTAAACCGTAGATACCTAAGCTTAGGAACTACCCTCGGGTGTGTACCTAAATTAGGAAACTGTTATAATGTAACTAGTTTGACTAGATACATTATCTCTATATCAGTGTTTAACCCGCTGCGGGTGAACCTTTATATTATGAACACTAAAGTGTTTCATTATATAAAGATGATATTGAGATAACACATTAGATGTGAATACAGAATTTATATTTTGAATATAAATAAATCTCAATATATAACATGACAAACAATAGCACAAACCGATTTGATCAGAAGAAACTAATTGTGGCATTGTTGTTTGGGACACAATCAAACAAGACTCGTATATCCACACTTTTGAAGAGTGGGTACTAGGACTAATTTGATCCAATCAAATAAAGTTTACGAATCTAGTTTATTGGGCAATGTGCCTATAACACTATTTACTTGGTAAAAGTGTAAATGCCACCAATCTGTTAGCCCTAGTTCATAGTGAAGCAAGTGGGCCCGTATCTAGCTAGGCTAGCGGTGGATATGAATATTTCATGACCTTTACGGATGTGGCATCACGTTATGGTTATGTGTTTCTTTTGAAGAACACAAATCAGAAACTTTTAAAGTTTTCGACACGAAATACACAAACAGATCGACTAAAGTATTATACCATCACGGTAAGACCGTAATGGAAAATACTTAAGCAATAAGTTTCTATTATACTTGAAGAGTACAATATTCTTTCAAATGAGGACTCCTCCCGGAACACGCGTCAGTTTGACGGTGTGTGTCCGAACGGATAAAGCGAATTTTATTGGACATGATAAGGTTAATAATGAGTCGCTCTGAGCTACCATTTCCTTCAACGGATAAGCATTAACAATGCAGAACTTATTTAGAATAAGGTTCCATAATATCTGTTTGACAGATATCATATTAGATATGAAGGGAAGAAACCGGGTTTCTCATTCCTGAACATTTGGGTATGCTAGGCATATGTTTGGATGATACCAAACTAGAACACAAATTGGATAAGTGCCAATTGTAGGTTATCCTAGGGATACCATAAGTATTGTACTTATACAACTCAAGAGAACAATTAGATTGTTGCTCACTATGCGGATTTCCTATGAGGAATACCGATATGCAGTGGTAAGTGGGAGGATAGTAAAACTCGATGAAATCGGAGTAATACTGTTCAAGGCACCGAATCTTAATGGAACATAAATAGTTCATCAATGATGAAACTATTCCAATAATCTTCGAATACACAAGAACCGCGTATGTCGGAGAGAGTCAGAAAACAATATGGGGTATGGGTTTCTGATCTCGCCTCATAAAGATGTCTATCTTATTGAGGAACACCAACTGACTATATGAGGAAGTGATACAAGGTATCGACTCCCAATTATGACAAAGTGTCATGAATCTGAAATGGATCCATGTATATCAACTATGTTTGGACACTAGTTGATGTACCGCAAGGCATTGTGCCTATTGGTACTTATAAGTCTTCAAGGAAGACATACATGGATGGCAACATACCAACGTATAAAGCTAGGCTTTTAGCGGAAATGTATCATTATCAACATTGTGTTGATTACGATTCAACCTTTTAACTGTTGCCACAGTAAATCCATTTGGATAATGCTTGTTAACACTGCATGTTTCATTTATGAAATATGTCAGCTTAACGGGAAAATCGCTTTCCTGAAAAGGAAACCTTTCGGAGGATGTTTATAACATCTTGTCGGTTTTGTCGTACCAAAACTAGCAAATAAGGTTTGCGGGTTATTCGATCCATGATTGGATTGTAGCAAGCATAGGTTCTTCGAATTATCGTTTTGATGTAATCATAATGGAGTATGATTTAATTCAAAACGAAATGATTCTTGTGTATATATGGAGGTTAGTGGGAGCGCACTGACAGTGGCTGTCCTATATAAATAATGATGACATGTCATTTCTTAGAAATGATATTCCCATAGAAATAATCGGTGAAAGCTTGGCTTTCGATAAAATTTTCGAGAAATCGTACATTGAAAAATGCACGCGACCTGGTGTCTCATACGCTTTGAGCATATAGATTCACAAACAGGCCAATCCGAGTGATAGTCACTAGATTGAAGTTAAGGACATACTTAGTTTCTTAGAGAACTAAGGATGCTGTCTTAATCTATAGAGATTGAAAACTTGGAGTGACTGGGATCACTACTGCAAGTTTCCTAACCGATAAAGACGACTAAAAGTCACAAACGGTACTACAAAGTTTGAATAACAGTACAGTGAGCTGGAAATCTTCCAAGCAAGATACTGTTACCAATAAACAATAAATGCGGGTTATTGCTGCAGCTGAGGCGGCAATAGAAGCCTTCTGGGTCGATAACAAATCTAATTAGATTAGTTGTAGTTCTGTTAGCAGCCGAGATAGGCGTCAGCACAGGCTAAAGAATTAATGGTCTCATCAACGATCCAGATACATACTTCGACATTCATCTGATTCGTTCGGATCATACATCGTGGCGATGTGATGATCGTATAAATCGCATCAGATGATAATCATGCAAATCCGCTGACGAAAGCTTTTCTCAGTGGTTTGAGCCAACCGTACATAGTTCGGGTGTCAGACACTCGAGTGACTGGCTATAGGCCAAGTGGGAGATTGTTGGACAATTCTGACCCATAGCGTCACTATTTGTACAGATCATTGTGTTGTTGTACAAATTAACTATGTGACAAAGGAGATTGCACTCTTATCATTTGTGATTAGATCACCTAGATGTATAAATGATAGAGAGGTCCCTATGATTTGTTCCTGGACGGAGAATGATATGAGACAGTATCAGTCCACGAAGAATAAATCATTAAATATCCCTAGTCAGAGTATTATCGAGATTGGATATCGATAATACGTAAAAGACTAGTATTACACTTGTGCGCGTTGTGAGGCACAACAACATAGTTCTCATCATATTTGGGTATAAGATACTCATGCAAGTGTAATAGGAGGTTTTGTTTACCGATGGTACGGGAAACAGCTTTGCTCTGGATAGACCCCCTCGGAATTCCATTGGTAGTATGACTATGTCTATGGAAGTCCGAAATAAGGGTAAGGGTATTTGGTCTTAACCTGAGACTTGCACCGCTAATACTTGCGACAATCAATATACTTTGGTTGCGGTCGTCCAGGGCTTTACCAGAATCTGTGTACGCCAATGCTGGGTATATTGAGAATCATAGTGTGTTGGGTGTGATGTAAAGACGAAAGTGTCACTCCATTCATATGGAGATGATGGTCACGTAGGATACGATACTAGTACTCTTAAGTACTGCGCAGTCATCGGGATAAAATGACAAGGTCATGTTTATCCGATTATAGAGACTAGTTACCAGACATCCGACATGTACTTCGTACGGGGCATACACAATTCCTGCCCAGGCCTACACCGTGATCATCCGATACTGGACAGAAATACGCAATACTACGTATACTACGCCTGATATAGATCATTTATTCCTGTAATGAATTTTTTCGAAGAATTAGGTAGGCATGGCGCTTTGCTAGGGCCAACCTTGTCTTGTAATCGGTATAAACGTAATACGAGGTAACTTACGTGTTCGGATAGTCCGACGACCGAATTTACTGCCAACATATCCGGGGATCTCATAGGTCACTCCAAAGATTCACCGATGACGTATGACTTGCACTCTAAATTATCTGGGATTAATTAGAAGAGAGAAATTAATCTGGGTTTAATTACGGAGATATTATATCTGGGATAAAATATCATTTAAAGAGAGAGAAACAATAATGTGGAATTAATCGATAAATTATATATTTGATATATTAACGAAATTAGATTTCGACGCGGAATTGAAATTAGATTTTTAATTCGGGTGAACGAATTAATTTAGAATTAATTCGTTAGCGACGTGAATAGTGATTTTTCTAGGCGTAATCATTTAATTACGACGCAACGGAAAATCGTTAATTTGGAATTAGCGAACCCGAGCCCGAGATTATTTGCGAGTGCATTCGCATTTCGAATTCGATTGCGGCACGTAAGTCATCTCTAGTCGCATCAAGCGTCAAATCATTAGTCACTTTGAGTGATGTGACAACTTGTCACATTGATTGATTGAGTGATGTGACTTGATAGAAGTAGTTGAAAAGCTTTTTGAAAGCTTGAAGAATTTATCATTTTATAATGGTATTTGACTTGTTGATTTTTTGTTTAGATGCAAAAAATTAATAAAACCTTTCATTTCTTCTCTCATTCTTGGTCACGCCAAATGGGCATTTCTCTTCAACTTTCTGGTTCAGTGCCGTGAGCTAGGGGAAGCACTAGAGTGGGATTTTGTGGCAAATCTCAAGTGCTAGCACACTTACGAGACATGCGAAGGTGATAGGGAAGTCCCACCCATGAGCTGGGAACCATTCAACGAAGCTTGGAGCTTGACGAAGGACCAAATCGAGGCAAAACCAGTGAGCAGAAACTGTTACTGCGTGGACCTTGGAGGGAGAGCAATTTTTGAAGTTAGTTCGTCTCCGCGTCGCTCAACCCGATCGATTTAAGTTTCGTAACTTCTCGATTTGTATTCGCAACATATTTCATGCTTATTATTGATCTTGGGACCTTAATAGAAACCAACAGAGGCGACCAAGGTTCACCCCATAGCATGGGAGAGAGCGATTTTGTGTACCTTGTATCGTGCATAGAATAAGCCTTATCTAGAACCAAAAATAGGCTTACCCCGAGTGTGGGAGAAATAAGGTCGGATGACATACTGTTTTGATAACCACTTATACATCTCATGCATCGCATGCATACACACGCATCATGCTAACTCATAGTTTCAATAGCCATCATAGATATCTGTGGGGGTTAGAGAAGAAGGAAGACTCGTTAAAAAAACAGTTAACAACAATAGAGAGTTGATGAGTGGTAATCTATCACTATTTCCCACTCATTTAACCTAATATTTTGTATAGTTTCTTGAGTTTTGTGAATATTTTGATGTGTTTTGTGTTATTTTGCAGATAAATAAAGTTGGGAAAGCATTGGAAGTAAATTGGGCCAAAATAGAGAAAAATTAACAAAATGGCAATTCAGTAAATTGTCCGCGTCGCGACGCCTAACGTGCGCCGAACAATACTAACGTGCGCCGGGTCCACAAATTAGAATCTGAGAAAAGTTTGACTTTGCTAACGTGCGCCGTGACACATGTCACCATCACAGCCGATCTGCTAACATGCGCCGTGCCACGTCTCAGCATCGTACGGTGCCGACAGTCGCCATCGCCACGTGTGCCACATGTCCTCTACGTCATTGCCGCTCATCAGCCATATCACAAGGTTGACCAAGTCACTGCCACCGTCACCGCCACGTCATCATCAGCCAATCAGGAAGTGCCACGTGTCGCAATCCTACGGTGCCGACAGTCTCTTTCCCCGTGTCGCCATGTCACCGCCACGTCACTGCCACATCAGCATCAATCATTGAGTATCTAATCCTTATCTGACACGTGGCGGATAAGAATCTCATCGACCAATCAGAAGCCGCCACGTGTCACCAATAATTGAAGCCCAACCACCTCGCCACGTGTCACCTTATCAGCTTATCAAGAATCTGCAAACTGACAACCAGAGCGTGCCACGTCGACAAAAGCTGGCGTAGCGACGCCAAAGGCCTTGGCGTCGTGACGCTGGAAGCCTACCGAGGCCTATAAAGAGCTTCAAATTTCAGTTTTAGATGCACCACTCTCTCTCATTCGCTTTCATGTAAAGAGAGAGTTTCTCTCTCTACTTTCTTTTTAATTTTAAGTTTTTTAGTTTTGTAATTAATTTTAATTACGTTTTGTAATAATAGTAATTTACTTGTTTTTTACTTTTACAGTTTTTACTATTTACCATGGGGAGGTAACTTCCCCAGCTAGGGTGAAAGGTAATTCTTTTACTATTGCTATTTAGATTAATCTCCCTTCAATATAATATATTCACTATTTAAAATATTGACTTAAAAGGATACCGCCAGATTGGTCGGTTGGTAATTAAACTTTCTTACCGCCTATATGGCAGGTTCATGGACAAATCGTTTTTACCGCCACCGCCTTAATGGCTGGTTGACTTAATTTGACTTAATCAGGATACCGCCTATATGGCTGGTTGGTAATGTTATCACAAGTTTATATATTAATTATTAGAGATATCTAAATTAGTAGTAGTAAAAGTAATTCCTTTTACCTTAGCATTTTATTTTATTGTAATTTACTTTTCAGTATTTATTTTTCCGCATTTTTACTTCATGTCTTTTATTTTCAAGTTTTTTACCAGCCCTAGTTATGTGTTGTAACTAAATAAGTTATCTAGGGTTGTGATGACTTTTAATATCACCGGTTTATAAAGGGTTAGATTATAGTTTGGGTAATATAAAGATTTGATCTGGTAAATCTAAAATGAACTAGACAATGGATTTTAGGTTCAATCACAACCTTAGACTCAATAGCCCACGATCTTCCTTGAGGATAGATAACCCTTTAATAGATTTCCTTACAGGATAGGAATATACCTGTCGGGCGGGGGTAGCCATAATTTGAACTTAAACTTAATGAATCCAGATAATTTGATTGACATAGACATATGGTTCAATTGGGTTAAACTGGGTATTTGTGTCTGACCATCGACAGTGGCTTACACATAATTTAGTGTTCCAGGTTAATAAATCAATATATTACCCAACTTTAAGATAACCACTTCATCTTTAAAATGATATTGGAAGAATCACAACCCTAGATAGTTTTTAAATTGAATTTTCTTAAAACCTATTTTCAAAAATTTATTTACTTGTTTTTTAATTTAGAATCGTCACCATTTCAAATCAATCAATCAACATGTTAGATACTAGTAATCATTTGACCTCATAAAATAATAGATTGGATATTAAGTCCTCGTGGGATCGATATTTTTATACTACTTGAACGATACGTGCGCTTGCGTTATACGTGTGTGTTTACGCCGGTCAAGTTTTGGCGCCGTTGCCGGGGACTTATTTATCTTTTACTACTATAGTTTAGGGGTTAGATACGTTACTTGTATCTAATTTCTTTTTACTTATTGTTTTTGTTTTCTTCTTGTTTCAGGTTCTCAGAAACTTCATGAGACGAACCAAAAGTTTTGAACTCCGACCGCTTGACCCAGAAATTGAAAAAACCATCAGACAGTTGAGAAGGGAAAGGCGAGAAGACCAAGAAGCTTTAGTCAACATGGAACCTGAACCGTTGAACGTTGCACCACCAATTCCCATTCGAGACAGAACCATTCCGGTGGTTAACAGACTCATTTCCTGTATTGTACTTCCTCCCTTACCAGCAAATGCATGTGACATCAAAACATGCATTCAGATGATTCAGCACTCAGTTCAGTTCGGGGGGAATGCAACTGAAGATCCTAATTCCCACATCAGCAACTTTATGGAAGTTTGTGGCACTTTTAATTACAACCGAGAAGCTGAAGAAGCAATGAGATTGCGAGTTTTTCTATATTCTCTGAAAGACAGAGCTAAAGCTTGGCTACATTCACTACCAGCAGGTTCTATCACAACTTGGAACACTTTAGCCACCAAATTTCTTGCAAAGTACTTTCCACCAGCCAGAACCGGAAATCTGGAGAATGACATCACATCCTTTGTACACCAAGATTCAGAATCCCTCTGCGAAGCTTGGAAAGGTACAAAGATTTGCTCCGAAATGTCCTCACCATGAGATTCCAAAATGGCTTCAAGTCCAAACATTCTATAATGGGCTTTCTGGAATAATGAGAACCACAATCGATGTTGCTGCTGGAGGAGCCTTGATGGCAAAAGGAGAAGATCAAGCCTGGGACCTAATCGAAGAAATGGCCAACAACAATTTCTTGTGGCCAACAAAAAGGAGCATGGTCCAAAGAATTGCAGGAATTTATGAAAGTGGAGCCAATACAGTAGTCAACGCCAACCTGGATCAGATATGCAAATTTATGGAGACTCTTACCACTGGATCCACAAGTTCACCATATGGAGGAGCACCAGAGTCGAACCAACTTGAAGAAACGGTGAATTTTGTCAACAATTTCAACAGACAGGGGAACAATCCATATTCCAACACCTACAACCCAGGGTGGAGGAATCATCCCAATTTTTCATGGAGCAACAATTCAGGCCAATAGCATAACTATCCATACCACCTGAATTCAACAACAGAACAAAAGCCAGGAGCAAGCAAATGAATCAGGAATAACAGAAGTATTGACCCACTTGAAAAAGATAGAAGAAAAAAACACGACTCTCAAGCAGCAAGATATGATGCTATGTTTCAATCCCAAACAGCATTAATTCAAAGTCAATCTGCTTCTATTAAGCACTGGAGAATCAAATGGGACAACTGGCAAATGCTCAGAGTTACAGACCGCCAGGTACCCTTCATAGCAACAGAGAGCCAAATCCAAGAAACATGGGGAAGAAGCAATGCCATGCCATCATGTTAAAAAGCGGTACTGAAATCAACAAAGATGTTGGAGCAAAAACAACTGCTGAGGAAGTTCCAAAAGAAACAAAGCAACAGATGGAGGAAAAAAAGAAAAAGGAAAAAGAACAGATCATTCCACCTCCACCTTTTCCTCAACGTCTTCAGAGAACAAATTGGACAAGCAGTTTTTTCTCGGTTCCTGGAGATCTTCAAAAAGCTGCATATCAACATTCCATTTGCAGAAGCGTTGAAACAAATGCATACCTATGCCAAATTCATGAAAGACATTCTTTCACGAAACCGGAGATTGGGAGATTACGAGACAGTAGCATTATCAGAAGAATGCAGCGCCATCATTCAGAGAAAACTTCCCCCGATGTTGAAAGATCCTGGCAGTTTCACTGTTCCTTGCGTCATATGAGAACATAACTTTGGTAAGGCTTTGTGTGATTTAGGTGCGAGTGTTACTTGATGCCTTTTTCTATTTTCAGGAAATTACAGATTGGAGAAACAATGCCAACTTCAGTCTCACTGCAACTTGCTGATAGAACGCTCGTATTTCCAAGAGGCGTAGTTGAGGATGTGCTGGTCAGGTTGACAAATTCATTTTCCCAGCAGATTTTATTGTCCTTGATATGGAGGAAGACGCAGACGTGCCAATCATCACTTGGGAGACCATTCTTGGCTACAGGTCGAACCATTATTGATGTACAAAAAGGAGAACTAACCATGAGGGTACAGGACCAAGAAGTAACATTCATGTTTTTCAAGGCCATGAATTTCCCAATGATGAAAAGAAGGAGGAATGTTTCAAACTCGATGTGATACACAATACCATTCAGAACTCCAATGCATGCAAGTTCTACTGACAAACTTAAAACATATCAATTGCCTGTGGAGCCTAAAGATAAAGCGTCTTTGTACTGAAGGAGCCAATTCTTGCACTACAAGCAACAGAAGAGAAAAAGTTCCACCAGCTCAACGAATTGGAGGAATTTCACAATCAGCCTTTTGAGATGCCAAATTGTACAAAGAAAGGGCAAGAAAAGACATGATGAGAAGTTAGTGCGCATACAACTGGAACCATGGCAGAAGGTACTGTTAAACAAATCAACGGTGAAATTCTTCCCATGGAAGCCAAAATCACGGTGGTCAGGTCCATTTGTGATCACAAAGTTTTACCAAATAGAGCCATTGAGATACATGATCCTGACGCTAACAAAACTTTCAAGGTTTAAAACAAGCGTGTCAAGCACTACTGGGGAGAATCATTTGAGCGACAAAAAGAAAGTTTTACACTTTCATATCCATCTTAACGTTCGAGAAGTCAAGTCTGGCTGACGACTTTAAACTTAGCGCTAGCAGGGAGGCAACCCATGCAATTTGTGTATATATTGTGATTTGGTGTGTTTTATTTTTGTGTGTTTAATTTTTGCAGGTTTAGTCATTTCAAGATGGAAGATGCTCTCACAAATCTTCACAAGCAATTTCCTTCTCTCCCTCAAAAATCTCTGATAAAAGTTTACAAAGCTCGGTTAGAACGGATGAGACTACTGATGATGAAAGGTATTCCTATTGACATTCGTTGGTTAATTGAAGCACGGGTCCGATTGGCAGGTGAGTCTTCTGACTCTTTTATTTCACATCTACCTGGCTTAGGAAAGAGCACATATGCTAAAAAGAGAAGAGCCAAAAGAATGTGTGTTTGTTATAAATATGCTCGCATATTTTGTAATACTCGTTGTCGTTCTTTAGGAATGGTGTCCGATAACCGCGAAGATAAGATTAATTCATTAGGGATGGCTTGAGTAAGGAGTCTTTGGATGACATATCTAAAACTCTTGAGACGCATCCCAGTGGTTGTGTGTATCATGAAATTCACATGTTATATGCACAATTCCAAAAGGAAAGACAACTGTTAAGTCTCGGGAATCTGACTCAAAAAGATCCTGTTTGCCAATTTATAAGAAAATGGATGGGAAGCTTATCCCTGACGCATAGACGTCAATCAAGCGCGTTACTTTTCTTGTAAATATTATATCTCTTTGTCTTTCTTAATAATTATGATTTGTTTTGTTGTTTTCTTTTATTTTCTCCGACAGGATCCAGACCTTTTTGACTATCACGATATTAATTCACTACTAATTATCCTCTGGAAGATACTTGTGCTATTTTTACTCACCCTTTTTAGGTACTATAAATTCAGCCCGTCATTGCACTTTTGAAGGCATCCAGAGTTGAGAAAGAAATACAAATAAAAATGAAAGCCACTTCAAGAAGACGATTTGAAAACATCTGTGTGTTTTGCGGTAGTAGTGTTGGAACTAACCACAATACGTAGAACCAGCACATGAATTGGGTCGAGTCTTAGCTGCAAGGAATATGCACTTAATATATGGCGGAGGCAATCTCGGACTTATGGGGATCGTTTTAAAGGCTGTACAGGAAGGAGGCAGTCATGTTTTGGGAATCATCCCAAAACCCTTGGCAGAGGCAAATCTTATTGGATCATCAAACGGAGAGGAACTGATCGTGCCAGTATGTCTGAACGACTGGTAGAAATGATTAACCGTGCTGATGCTTTTATCGCTTTGCCAGGTGGTTGGGTACATTGGAGGAAATTTTTATAGTTCTATCTTGGGCGAACCTGAACATACACCAGAAACCGCTTGGACTGTTTAATGTTGATGGATTTTATGATTTTCTTTGTGTGTTTCTTGATGATGCTCAGAGAAATGGGTTCGTGTCAAAACTTTAAAAGAACTCCTCTTCACTGCCAAACTACTGCTCCAGATCTAATAGACCAACTCATAGCCTATGAACCACAAGTTGACCCTATACTTTCAAAGATAAATTGGTCCGAGGACGATCGTGGTAAGAGGCATCGATTAATCTGGATCTTAACTTTAATTTCCTGTAGATTTCAGCTAACCAGGTACAACCTTCTTAACTCTCCTTTTACTATTTAAGACATTGGGGACAATGTCCTCATTTCAGTTTGGGGGAGAGAATTAGTTGATCAGTACCTTATTTTTAGTTTCTGTGTTATTTTTATTTTTAGCCCAAAATTTTTCGAAAAATACAAAAAAAAATTGAAAAATTTTCAAAAATTACAAAAATATTTTGCGTTTTTGTGTTTTTTTTTTTGACTAAAAGGGTGAAATTGGTAAGTGATAAATGAGTAAGGAGTTTTCCACTCCTGACGTATCTCAAGCCTATTTTCGAAATAAGTTAATTTTTGTTTATTTCCTTTTGAATTATTAATTTGTAAATTCTCCATAATATTGACTAAAATGGATCTTCATATGCTCAGTTGACAGGTATTATCAATCAACATATATAGTAACTACGGACATGAGTAAAATTGAAAAGTTTGTAATATTCAGTGCTCTAGTTTAATTGGAGGAAGCATCTCAAAAAACATTGGAGTAAAAAAAAAAAAATCTGAGATCCGAGTTATTAAGTCTGTAAGGGTGTTTTAAAACCTAGTGCCCTAAAGTCAACTGGTTTGGGAGTCACTGGCCCGAAGCTCGTTACATGGATCAAAGATGCTGCAAAAATATATATATCTGAAGTCTGAGTAATTAAGTTCGTAGGGGTGTCTTAACACCTGGTGCCCTAAAGCCAACTGGTTTGGGAGCCAGCAACCCAACACTCGCTATATAGATGGAAGATATTATATATAAATAAAAAATATAAAAGAAAAATCAAAGAAAAAAATCAGAAAAATGAGAAAAATTATTCCATTGCTACAAAAAAGTGTGAAATCTGATAGAACTTTAGGACAAAAATATTACTCTCTTATCAACTGCACTTATGACCGTTGTGGGCAAAAATGAGTTGATTAGTATTTTGTCGACCGTGTATATGGAGAATGGTAAAAATAATCGGAGAATTTATTTATTCGGTAATTAGGATGAAACAAAACAACTATGATTTGGAGTAGAAGCTTCACCTGATAGTCACTAACTTCTTTATTCTCTTTTCTCTTGTCTTTTTGCTTTTGTGTGCATTAGTTTCACTACCTTTTTACTTTTGTAAAATGTTTGTGGGTATCATTGCTGTAAACCCTCACGAGACTACAACTCGTCCACTAGGGACACTAGGGGTTTAAAGGCTTGTTATATACGCTAAATGCAACCGTGATCCCTATGAAAGTGGCTTAGTTAATTTATTTATGTCATTTTATGTTTTGCTCGAGGACTAGCAAAATGTTAGGTTTGGGGGTGTGATGAGTGGTAAATCTATCACTATTTCCCACTTATTTAACATAATATTTTGTATAGTTTCTTGAGTTTTATGAATATTTTGATGTGTTTTGTGTTATTTTGCAGATAAATAAAGTTGGGAAAGCATTGGAAGCAAATTGGGGCCAAAATAGAGAAAAATTGACAAAATGGCAATTCAGTAAATTGTCCGCGTCGCGACGCCAAGACATTCAGCATCGCGACGCCTAACGTGCGTCGAACAGTGCTAAAGTGCGCCAGGTCTACAAATCAGAATATGAGAAAAGTTTGACTTTGCTAACGTACGTCGTGACACGTGTCACCATCACAGCCGATCTGCTAACATGCGCCGTGCCACGTGTCAGCATCCAACGGTGCCGACAGTCACCATCGCCACGTGTGCCACTTATCACTCCACGTCATTGCCGTGTCATCAGCCACATCACCAGGTTGACCAAGTCAAACTGCCACCTCACCACCACGTCATCATCAGCCAATCAGGAAGTGCCACGTGTCGTAATCCTACGGTGCCGACAGTCTCTTTCCCACGTGTCGTCATGTCACCGCCAACGTCACTGCCACATCAGCATCAATCATTGAGTATCTAATCCTTATCTAACACGTGGCGGATAAGAATCTCATCGACAATCAGAAGCCGCCACATGTCACAATATTGAAGCCCAACCACCTCGCACGTGTCACCTTATCAGCTTATCTAGAATCTGCAAACGACGAACCAGAGCATGCCACGTCGACAAAAGCTGGCGTAACGACGCCAAAGGCCGTAGCATCGCGATGCTGGAAGCCTACCGAGGCCTATAAATAGAGCTTCAAATTTCAGTTTTAGATGCACCACTCTCTCTCATCTATTTGATGTAAAGAGATAGTTTCTCTCTCTACTTTCTTTTTAATTTTAGTTTTTTAGTTTTTTAGTTTTGTAATTAATTTTAATTACGTTATGTAATAATAGTAATTTACTTGTTTTTTACTTTTTACAGTTTTTACTATTTACCATGAGGAGGTAACTTCCCCAGCTAGGGTGAAAGGTAATTCTTTTACTATTGCTATTTAGATTAATCTCCCTTAAATATAATATATTCACTATTTAAAATATTGAGTTAAAAAGGATACCGCCAGATTAGTCGGTTGGTAATTAAACTTTCTTACCGCCTATATGGAAAGTTCATGGACAAATCTTTTTACCGCCTTAATGGTTGGTTGGACTTAATTTGACTTAATCAGGATACCGCCTATATGGCTGGTTGGTAATGTTATCACAAGTTTATATATTATATTATGGGAGATATCTAAATTAGTAGAAGTAAAAGTAAATTCCTTTTACCTTAGCATTTTATTTTATTGTAATTTACTTTTCAGTATTTATTTTACCGCATTTTTACTTCATGTCTTTTATTTTCAAGTTTTTACCAAGCCTAGTTATGTGTTGTAACTAAATAAGTTATCTAGGGTTGTGATGACTTTTAATATCACCGGTTTATAAGGGGTTAGATTATAGTTTGGGTAATATAAAGATTTATTTATTGAGTCTTAATCTTAATGCTTTTTCATTAACTGGCCATTAATAAAATTGATCTGGTAAATCTAAAATGAACTAGATATACTGATTTTAGGTTTCAGCCTTAGACTCAATAGTCCACGATCTTCCTTGAGGATAGATAACCCTTTAATAGATTTCCTTACAGGATAGGAATATACCTGTCGGGCGGGGGTAGCCATAATTGGAACTTAAACTTAATGAATCCAGATAATTTGATTGACATAGACATATGGTTCAATTGGGTTAAACTGGTATTTGTGTCTTACCATCGACAGAGGCTTACACATAATTTAGTGTTCCAAGTTAATAAATCAATATATTACCCAACTTTAAGATAACCACTTCATCTTTAAAATGATATTGGAAGAAATCACAACCCTAGATAGTTTTTAAATTTGAATTTTCTTAAAACATATTTTCGACAATTTTATTTACTTGCTTTTAAATTTAGAATCGTCACCATTTAAAATCAATCAATCAACATGTTAGATACTAGTAATCATTTGACCTCATAAAATTAATAGATTAGATATTAAGTCCTCGTGGGATCGATATTTTTATACTACTTGAACGATACGTACGCTTGCGTTATACGTGTCTGTTTACGCCGGTCAAGAGTCAGATAATGAGGTTTCCCACATGGATCAATTAGATACCAACATCACTAAGATTACAAAGCAGTTGCAAGCTTTAGCCACCGCTTGGTCAATCTAGCAGTGCCCCGCATATGGGGAATATAAAACAGTGAGAATGTCAGGCGTGAGGAGCCTTCGAATAGGGGGAGTGATGAGATCCCTACTTTTGATTATGACATGACAGAGAGTATGCCATGGGAAAGGTAGCTGAGTCTCAGGCAGAATTACAGAAACTCAGGGATCAGGTAGAGACAGTTACCCGCAAGCTGAAGGGTAAACATGAAGATTTATTAGACTACGATGCAATGACTTTCGAAGAGCAGCTGCCTTCGCAGTTTAAGATGTCTGATATAGCCAAATTCAACGGGAACGGAGATCCGATGGTCTATCTCTGAAAGTATGTTTATGTTATGAGTTTAGTGGGTCTGTCAAAGCGTTAGGTTCAGAAGATGTTCGGGATGTCACTGGAGGGGGCGCCAGCGGTATGGTATAATGGCCTGAAGAGAAAGGTCAAAGATGATTGGAGGGCATTAACAAAGGCCTTTCTGAATCAGTTTGTCACAGATTTGGAGATTGACTTGTCGCTCCGTGACTTGGAGAATACTAAACAGAAGCCAGAGAAGAGCTTCAAAGATTATGTAGATCGCTGGAGAAGCCATCTCTTGAAAATGCAGACTCGGCCCTCGGAGAAGAACCAGATCAAGATGATCATTAAGGGCACCAAGCCCTCTATTTATAACAAGCTGAGGAGGATGACCTCCTTGATTAGCGACTTTCGACAGCTTAGAGAAACTGTAATGGATATTGAGGAGGAAGAAGGTGAGAACAAAATTCTATGGCCAGAATAGAAGGACTATTGTGGGGCATTCAGGGACCATGCCCGCTACAGCTGAGGTTACTGCCATCAAAAATAGGCGATTCTCCAATCTTGGTAGACCTTTGTCAAAGGTGTTTGAAAAACAGAAAATGCAAGGACTCCTAGAACCCTTAGAGCCTAAACCACTTCCAAACACTGTGCCACCCTACCTCGACCTAAGCCTATATTGTCACTTCCATCAGAGAAAATGCCACGAAATTGACAACTGCACCCGTCTTAGGCATGATATCCAAAACCTCATTGACGCTCATAAAATACCCGACCCAGAAAAAGAACAACCCAACACACACAGAAACCCTCTACCCAACTACCACTCTGTTCCACCACCCACCTACATGATTAGCTACGGCCTACCCGAAAGCCTTGTCCTTCAAACCATCGACCACAAGCCTTTTACGTGGAGATATGGGGAGTAGTAGTAGTGAGAGATGAAATGGCGGGGCAAGGGATAGATTCTTTGGAAAACTTCTCGATCAGTGACAAAGAGAAGAATGGATAGAAAAAAGAACTATTGCAGTTGGAGAATCTGACGCTCAAAGAAACCAAGAAAACTGAAATTGACAAAGGCTGCAGATGACGAAGACATTTATTTTTGTAATCCCATATTTATTATTCATAAAGACATTATTTTACTTGTTCGAATCTTTTCGGTTTGCGTCATAACATGCGTGACATGAACATATTTGATATTAATTCGACAAAGACATTTAATCTTGGCACGTGTGAAAACCCCAAGGGAGTTTTAATTGCGAGTAAGAAGCGGAATAGAATTGACAGGAGAAAATTATAAGCAGGCATGAGGGCGAGTAAAGGCATTAATAGGCGAAGGGCGCCAAATAAGCACAAGGAAGGCCTAACTCATCGAAATAGGGAATGCATCCACGTATATATGCATACAGGTCATATATATGCAATTTTTATTTTATGTTCGCAGGTTTTGAAGAAAAAAGGAAAAAACGGCAAAGACGAGAGACTCAGGAACAATTCAAAATAAATCATCACAACTCAGGAACAGTTCAAAAATGATCCATCTCAACTCAAGAACGGTTTAAAAATGAACCATCACAACTCATGAACGGTTCAAAAATGAACCATCTCAACTCAGAAACGGTTCAAAAATGAACCATCACAACTCAGGAACGGTTCAAAAATGAACCATCTCAACTCAAGTAACGGTTTGGAAATGGACCATCCCTCATCAGTAACGGTTCGGAAATGAACCATCTCTCAACAACTAACGGTTCGAAAATGGACCATATATCATCAGTAAAGGTTCGGAAATGGACCATCCCTCATCAGTAATGGTTCGGAAATGAACCATCTCTCAACAAGTAACGGTTCGGAAATGGACCATCTATCACCATTAACGGTTCGGAAATGAACAATCCCTCATCAGTAATGGTTCGGAAATGGACCACCATCTCAACAAGTAACGGTTCGAAAATGAACCATCTCTCATCAGTAACGGTTCGGAAATGGACCACCATCTCAACAAGTAACGGTTCGGAAATGAACCATCATCTCACATCAGTAACGGTTCAGAAATGAACCATCGTCTTACATCAGCTCAGTTCGGTAATGAATCCTAGAGGTCGCAGCATCTTACAGGGATGAACCTTAGGGGTCGCAGCACCTCGTCACCAAATCAACTAAGTTCGAAGCATCTCAAAGCAACATGTAAGTTCGGCGACAGCTGGCGAGCCAAATTAGTAAAAATGCATGCATGACTTTGGTAGGATTGTCACTGTCACACACTGCACAAGTCCATTCAAAGTGAGGGTGACTGTAGACACTGCATTTTTGCATAAAGCCCAATGATGAGCCTCATATGGAGGAACTACATGAAAAGGTACGAAAGTCGCGGGAAACGAACGTCGGAAGGGAAAATTCAAAAAAAAAAATACCTTATCAAATTTAATTCATTTGTTTAGCCTCAGTTTCACTCGAGTAATCTCTGTTTTAACTGTTAGCCTCGGCCCAAAATCCCCGCAACCCGTAAGAGCCCACATGCCTCACACACCCATCCAACCCTTCTAAGCCCATTCCGCCCAAGCCCAATCCAAGTATTCAAATCACATTTAACACATGTTAAAATCCAATTAAATCACCTTCCAAATTAAAAATATTCCCCCACCAAAATTACACAAATTTCTTTCTATAAATAACTTAATTAAGCACATCCCATTTACATGATTTATTTCCTTAACTAAAAACCCTAGGCGACAACTATAAAAACATGACAAAACCAAACCCTCTAGACGCTTCTCTCTCCTCTCTCTAAAATAGAAAAACAAAAATAATAAACCATAATCACACACTCTCTTACTTGTCCATCACTCACGGTATTCACAAGCAACAAAAAACCAAAACCCTAAGCACCCTCTTCCTCTGGACACACTCTCTCTCTCTCGGCCATAAACAAACAAAAAGAAACCCTAAACACTCACATCTCTCGGCCTGTGCTTCTATACTCTCTCCCTCAACCAGCCGAACAAAATAAAGCTAACCATACAAGCACGCACACACAAAACATACTGCCCTCACCGACAAACCAAATAGCCTATAGCGACCATTATCACCACACGTCCTCTTCTCCCTCAATAGCCTACCGACAAGATAAAAAAAAAACCTGCACCAACCCTTCAACAATGCTAAAGCCTAGACCTCTCAACTCACGCCACTTGCTCTCGGCAAAATAGATAAAACACACACTCACATCAGCCTCTAACCAACCATCATAAGCCAAGAATAAAACAAAGACCCTAAAATTGTGACTCACAAAAGCTGTCGACAGACCACTACTCAGCACATTTCCTCACTACGACACATACTCACACAATAATAAGCTGCTCACCGACCCTTAAGCCAGAAACGAAACAAACAAATGCCCAAACCAACCACTAAAGCAGCCCCACCAAATGGCCAAGTACAAATGTAAAGCAACAAAAGACTAGCACCCCTCACCGACCAAACAAACAACAAAAAATAGCCTCAAATAGCAGCCCGTCACCGACCAGAAACACTCCAAAACCGAAACCAAAAAAGTCACTCAAACACCCAAAAATAGTCCCAAAATACAGGTGAAACAGTAAACCAAAACAACCCTTAAAACAATTCAAAAATCCTTCTGAAACAGTGATGAAACCGAGATAAAACAGCAACGAAAACATCGAAACAATGAAGGAAAACACTGAACCAGAAAACCAGAAAATTTTTGGAGCATTAACCCTTCCGGCGACGACGTAACGCACTTCCCAGGAGCAACTTAAAAGGTAAGACCTGAGGGCCCCTTTTTTATCATTTATCTTTTCAGTTATTCTTTGTCGATCACTCGCATGCATCGTTATGTTTTACACATAGTTTCATTTGTGTTGAGTTAATGATTGTGTGTTATCTCTTGTGGTATATCGAATAGAAACCCAGACATAAATTCCGTAACCAAATCCGAATGGACGGTAGTGCTGCCTGTACTTGGGATACAACTCTACGTACCGCTTGAGAAACTTTCAAGCATGTGTTACATTTTGGTATTTAATTTTGTATTTATTGTTCCGCTATTTATTTTCTATGTATTGTTTCTTTGTTTATGCATTGTTAATCTTGATACGCATGGGCTAATCATGTGGGGGTAAAGGTCCTCTGTTCGAGGAAAATGCCTAAAGGATACCTTTACCATGATATTTTGCCGTGTCGGATGAAGTATACTTGATTGAATGCGAAATATGTTCAATCGGCCTTACGAGGTCCCATATAGATGTCGGCTTTGGTCGTATCTCTTTTATGATTTCGTTATTTACATTCTGCATGTCATTGCTTTATTTACTTATGCATTGCAATCTAGTGCGCATAGGCTAATCATATTGCATTAAAGGTCATCTATTTGAGGGAAAGCCAAAAGGCTACCCTTACCACGATGTTTTGCCGTGCCGGACGAAGTATACTTGATTGAATGCGGAATACGTTCAATCGGGCATACGAGGTCCATATAGATGTCGGCCTTGGTCGTATATCTTCTATTATTTCATTATTTACTTTCCACATGTTTTGCTTTATTTACTTATGCATTGCAATCTAGTACGCATTGGCTAATCATATTTGATTAAAGGTCTTCTATTTGAGGGAAATGCCCAAAGGCTACCTTTACCATAGTTTCGATGCGCTCTTCTTCTGTTGATCTTGTTATTTACCTTTCGTGATTGTTATGTTTTCATTCTTCATTTTGCACTCATGTTGTGTCAATGCTTGAGTGTTGCCTCTTGTGGTATATCGGATGGAAACCCAGACATAAATTTCATAGCCGAATCTGAATGGACGGTAATGCGGTATATACTTGGGATACAACTCCATGTACCGTTTGAGAAATACTCACGTATGTGTTTATGTCATTTTAGATACCACTTTGGTAACCTCATTTGAACATGTTATCAAATGATACACGAACGTATGCATTCTGCCTCAGTCCGTTCGAACGCATTTACAAACGCTACTCGAACGCGCATGCATTCTGTTTTACCTTGCATCATATCTTATCCCGTTTGAACGTGTTTTCGAATGGTATGTGAACGCATGCATTCTGCCTCATTTCGTTCGAACGCATTTTCGAACGTTATATGAACTCTTGCATTTTGTTTATCGTTCGAACGCGTTTCTTAACGCCATAGGAAACGCTCATATCCTGTACCGTTCGAATGTGTTTCTGAACACTACACACGAACACACATACAGTGAACATACCTCCTTTCATCATATTTTATGCATGTTTGCTTCTTTGATCATTTCTTTTAATTTTTCACTGGATTATCTGCCATTATTATTAGCATTTATCTTTATTATTAACGTTTTTACTGTTATTTATTATATTTTTCGCACTTCTTTGTTTAATATGTTTATGGGATCATGCGTTTGTTTTCATTTTATTTACGTTTATGGTATGCAAACTTGGATCTTGATTAAATTATCTTACATGTGTTGCATAAGACTTGCTTATTACTATTGCATAAATCCTTTCATTACAATTGGCGTAAGTAAGGGACCATTCCGAACCCAACGGTTTGAGGTCTTCCCTTGCGAGTGGTGAGTGTGGCCTTAAATCATTTCCCAGTTCACACTGGGTGGCGACTCCATTTATTTCTCCGGTTTAGTCCCCCTCGAGCTACTCCGTACTCCCGACCGGGCCACGAAATATGTCTTGTAATGTTTCTGATTTTTGCTTTAGTTAACTTTGTCTCATATATTTTGCATCCCCTTTCTTACCTTGATGGCATCATGTATCATGAAATCGTTTTCGCTCGAAGCGGTGGATCGTTATATGATATCATCAATCGTTGGCACGTACCTTAGGGTATAAAAAAGGTGCGCTCATTTGGTCGCTCGAACCCTTGAGTGGGGAGACCTAGTTGTGGGCAACCCTTCACCGGCGGAAGCCCTTATCAATAC
>SKCR01053607.1:0-30362 GCA_019454045.1 Zanthoxylum bungeanum | reverse complement strand
ATATATTCCATTAATTACCAAAATCCTTTCCTTTTCAAACAAGGATAGCCCCCATCCCTTTGCCTATAAAAAGAACCTTTCACCAACACATCAAAACCTAGGGCTCATTCTCACAAAAACACAAACAAAATAAAACACTTATCTCTTCCTTATCCCCCCTCTCTCTCTCGGCTATTGAATAAACAAAAACAAAAAGACACAAGAAACCCTAAAATTCACGCACCTAGCCACCTGCCCTCAACCTCACGCACACGCTCAATCTGCCCCTCTCTGCCCCATAACAGCTCACGCCACTCACCACTGCCATAAACACTCCCACGAAGCCACCTATCCCCCACACACATTAGCCTCAGCTCACGCACACACTCAACAAACGCCCTCCACTCACGCACCTTCACTCACTAAACACACAGCTTCACGCCTAGGATAACAACAACCCTCACTCAACAAATGCCCACACTCATCATCCTTCACACGCCCAGTTCAGTCCCAAAACCAGTCCAGTTCAGCCCCAAAATCACCCCCAAAACTGCACTAAAACACCCCTGAAAACTCACCAAAAAACAACAGCCCTTTAGCCCTTAAAAACGCCCAAACAGTCCCCTAAAACAACCAAGACAGTGCCCTGAAATACAGCAGCAAAATAGCAGCGAAACGGAGTAAAAACAGCAGCCCGAATAGCAAAACAGCGAGGAAAGACGTTGAGTTAGTGAACCAAAAGAGTTGCGGATCATTCACCCTTCCAACGGACGTGTAACGCCCTTTCTTGAGACGACAAAAGAGGTTAGACCTGAGGGCACCCTTTTATTTATTATCTTTCGTTTAATTTATTTATTTTAAAATATTATTGCATGAGAGTCGTTTAAGGCATGATGTGATTGTTGGATTAGCGGGATATGTGTTGCCTTTTGTGGTATATCGGATGGAAACCCGGACGTAAATTCCGTAGCCGATTCCGAATGGACGGTATTGCGGTCTGCACTCGGGATACAACCCCACGTACCACTTAAGATACACATATCTCGTCTCATCCAAATTTTTATTTGAGCATGTTGTAGTTTATAGGTCGTTCATTATTATTTTAAGCATGATTTAATTTAGTTTTGTTATTTAATTTCTAAGCATGATTATGTTATTTTTAAGCATGTTATTTTGATTAGTTTAGGTTTATGTTTGAATAGTGATTCGTTTATTTAATGGTTCAATATGCTCATTGTGTGATATCGTGTTTGCCATTCAAAGACTTACTTTCAAGCATGCAAACTTAGAACAAGATTTATTTAGCGAATGCATGTTAGATCTAAATACCTTTGAGCATGATTATTGAGTAGACTCGGTTAATTTATTGGACAAATCATATCATCACAATTGCCATAAGTTAGGGACCATTCCGAACCCAACGGTTTGAGGTCCTCCCTTGCGAGGGGTGAGTGCGGCCTTAAATCTTTGTCCCGGTTCACACCGGGTGGCGACTCCATGTTATTTCGTACTCCCAACTAGGCCGCGAGTCTGGAACAGTGTCGCCGATTTCTGTGTCCTACAGTCTGGCGACTCCACTGGGGATTTAGAGAATTGGCCTCGAAATCATGTCTTGTGATGTGTATGATTTGTGCTTTAGTTGACCGTTTCTATAGTGGGTTGAGGGGGTTTTAACCAAAGGCACTGTTAAAGCTAGGTGATGATTTGGTGTTTTCCTTCATTCACTACCCTTCGGGGAAAAGCTGTGAAAGCACCTAGATAATCATTATATGTAGCTCGCCGTGATGGACTAATTTGGAGGACTCGTTGTTTATTTCTGTCACCAAGCGATAAGAGCCTAAGGGGCTAGGGTACTTAAGAGAGCCTCGCTCCGCCCTCCATCTGGGGAATCTACAACGGGAAATCCATTTGACAGTCAGTCACACACCATAACTCATTGGCACGTACCTTTAGTTATAAAAAAGGTGCGCTCACTTGGTCGCTCGGACCCTTGATAGGGGAGACCTAGTTGTGGGCAATCCTTCGTCGACGGGAGCTTTTGTCTATACCCCTGTAAACCCGCGTATGAACTATAGTTGTAGGATCAGTGGAGACTATTCCTTTATGTTTTGGACCATTGTCATTTGGATTCAGTTGGACTTGTTGTCATGAAGTATGGGCTTGTTGGGCCATTTAAACTGGGACGAGTCTGTGCTTTATGGCAATCGGGCCAAAAGTTTCTAAAATGTTGATGGGTCAACTAGTGTAAAATTATTATGACTTATATATTCCATACATCACAAGCATCTCATGCATCTCATGCATACATGCATCATGTTAACCCCCGTGTCTTAAAAGCCATCATAGATATCCGTTGGGTTAGGAAAAAGAAGACTTGTCAAAGAAGAGTTTAGCAAACATGGATATTATTGAAAAGGAAACCGAGGAACAGAGAACTTTACTGCAATGATAGAAAGACCATTGGAGACACTACCTAAGTGTAGGCACTGCATTTTTGCATATAAGCCCGATGATGAGTCTCGTATGGAGACACTACCTCTTTAGTTGTGAAATCCGCGGGAAACGGACGTTGGAAGGGTAAAGTTGGAAATTAGTATTTTGTCAGATTTAACTCGCTTTTTTCGCTTCGGGTTCGCTTGTTGGACCTCTATTTTTTAAACACACCAAGCTCAATCCAAAATAATTAAAACATTTAAAATGCATGTCACAAATTAAATTAAACCAATTAAATTAAACTTAAATTAAATTAAATTAAATCACATTCCTAAACTAAATAAATCCAATTAAATTAAATTAAATTAAAACACATGTCACAAATTAAATTCCTTTCCCAAATTAAAAGATTCAAATTAAATTCCATAAATAACATTCCTAATTAAAATAAATCACATTCCTAATTTAATTAAATCACCTACCAATTTAAATAAATCATATCCTTAATTAAAAAGATAAAATCAAACTAAATCAAATCACTTCCCTAATTAAAAGATTTTTCCCTATCAAATACTAATTAAAAATATATTCCATTAATTACTAAAATCCTTTCCTTTTCAAACAAGGATAGCCCCCATCCCTTTGCCTATAAAAAGAACCTTTCACCAACACATCAAAACCTAGGGCTCATTCTCACAAAAACACAAACAAAATAAAACACTTATCTCTTCCTTAATCCCCTTATCTCTCTCGGCTATTGAATAAACAAAAACAAAAAGACACAAGAAACCTTAAAACTCACGCACCTAGCCATCTGCCCTCAACCTCACGCACACGCTCAATCTGCCCCTCTCTGCCCCATAACAGCTGACGCCACTCACCACTGCCATAAACACTCCCACGAAGCCACCTATCCCCCACACACATTAGCCTCAGCTCACACACACACTCAACAAACGCCCTCCACTCACGCACCTTCACTCACTCAACACACAGCTTCACGCCTAGGATAACAACAACCCTCACTCAACAAATGCCCACACTCATCATCCTTCACACGCCCAGTTCAGTCCCAAAACCAGTCCAGTTCAGCCCCAAAATCACCCCCAAAACTGCACTAAAACACCCCTGAAAAATCACCAAAAAACAACAGCCCTTTAGCCCTTAAAAATGCCCAAACAGTCCCCTAAAACAACCAAGACAGTGGCCTGAAATACAACAGCAAAATAGCAGCGAAACGGAGTAGAAACAGCAGCCCGAATAGCAAAACAGCGAGGAAAGACGTTGAGTTAGTGAACCAAAAGAGTTGCGGATCATTCACCCTTCCAACGGACGTGTAACGCCCTTTCTTGAGACGACAAAAGAGGTTAGACCTGAGGGCACCCTTTTATTTATTATCTTTCGTTTAATTTATTTATTTTAAAATATTATTGCATGAGAGTCGTTTGAGGCATGATGTGATTGTTGGATGAGCGGGATATGTGTTCCCTTTTGTGGTATATCGGATGGAAACCCGGACGTAAATTCCGTACCCGATTCCGAATGGACGATATTGCGGTCTGCACTCGGGATACAACCCCACGTACCACTTAAGATACACATATCTCGTCTCATCCAAATTTTTATTTGAGCATGTTGTAGTTTATAGGTCGTTCATTATTATTTTAAGCATGATTTAATTTAGTTTTGTTATTTAATTTCTAAGCATGATTATGTTATTTTTAAGCATGTTATTTTGATTAGTTTAGGTTTATGTTTGAATAGTGATTCGTTTATTTAATGGTTCAATATGCTCATTGTGTGATATCGTGTTTGCCATTCAAAGACTTACTTTCAAGCATGCAAACTTAGAACAAGATTTATTTAGCGAATGCATGTTAGATCTAAATACTTTTGAGCATGATTATTGAGTAGACTCGGTTAATTTATTGGACAAATCATATCATCACAATTGCCATAAGTAAGGGACCATTCCGAACCCAACGGTTTGAGGTCCTCCCTTGCGAGGGGTGAGTGCGGCCTTAAATCTTTGTCCCGGTTCACACCGGATGGCGACTCCATGTTATTTCATACTCCCAACTAGGCCGCGAGTCTGGTTGGCTTCGTGGGAGTGTTTATGGCAGTGGTGAGTTTAAGAGTTAAAATTGGTTAGATCACTAAATTATCAACTAGTATTAAAAAGGTTGTGACTTTAGCCTAGCATAATCTAAAATTGAGAAGATACTAGTGAGATAGAAACCTTATACTTCTAAATAGTGAGTGGGAGAGAGGTATACCATAATATATCCCATGATCTCCATTGTTTTCCAGAAACGTGAGATTCAATAAGCGCCTCGAGACGGCTTTGCTTTCGTCCCCCTACGGATGGTGTCCTTTTTGGGTCAATATCAGGTTTGGATTCTGAAAGGATAGATCTTCTAGATGTATTTGGTGATTTGACCTACCCTACGGCGGCACTTCACTAGTTAAGTCCAAGGGTTCCGAAATAATGGGTCACACTCACAAATGAATGATTAAGTTGTTAATCAAAGCTTTATTGATCAATACAATGGTAGTTGATTAATATAGGAATACGAATTATTTCAGATATATTAATCAATTGAGAATGTCTCAGTCTATCATGCGAATACTTGACCTACCCTACAGCTGCACTTATTTATGGGATGATAGATAATCGTGGCATAGTAATTCTTTTAGGTTTCTAATTCATTATACATTGATCATGCATCATGTTTAATTTTATACCTAAATCTTTGATAATTTTAATATGAGATGAATGAATGTTGAATGCACGTTTATTATTTTTTCGGCATCTGCAATAATCTCAATTATCAAACAACAAGAAAAATTAACTGGGGATAATTATGTTAAATGGAATAGTGACATGAATGCTATTTTGGTCTGCGAAGACCTTAAATTTGTCCTAATTGAGGAAGTTACAGAACACTTACATCGATCGGTTGAGCGACGCGGCAAGCAACGAAAATAGAAAATCTGCTCATTGGTTTGGCGTGAACTGCAGATTTGTGCTCACTGTTTTCGCTTCGTTTTTGGTCATTTGTCAAGCTCCAAGCATCGTCGAATGGTTCCCGGCTCATGGGTGGACTTCCCTATCACCTTCGCATGTCTCGTAAGTGTGCTAGCACTTGAGATTTTTCCAAAAAATCCCACTCTATACTTCCCTCATGCTCGGTTTTTCACTGCAAAACCAGAAGGTTTTCTTGGCCCCTTGGGCGTGAATTTTAGAGAGAAAGAGAGAAGGAGAGATGATGTGTTGTGTTACCAAATTTGTGTATTAAATACACTCATTTGAAATTCACATGCATTTCATGTGAATTTGGCTTTTAAAGTCAAACCATTAAAGCCTAACCACTCACATCATTCAATCACTCAATCACATCAATCACAACTTGTCAAGTCACATCACTCAAAGTGACAAGTGATTTGACGCTTGATGCGACTAGCGATTTGACGTGCCACACTCGAATTCGAAAAACGAATGCGCTCGCAAATAATCTCGGGCTCGGGTTCGCTAATTCCAAATTAACGAATTTTCCTTTCCGTCGTAATTAAATGATTACGCCAAACGAAATCACTATTCACGTCGCTAACGAATTAATTCTAAATTAATTCGTTCGCCCGAATTAAAATCTAATTTTAATTCCGTGTCGAAATCCAATTTCGTTTAATATATCAAATATATTAATTAATCGATTAATTCCAAATTAATCGTTATCTCTATTTAATTGATATTTTAACCCAGATAAAATATCTCCGCAATTAATCCAAGATTAATTTTCTCTCTCCTCTAATTAATCCCAGATTAATTTAGAGTGCGAGTTATACGTCATCGGTGAATCTTTGGGAAGCGACCCATGAGATCCCCGGATATGTTGGCAGTAAATTTGGTCGTCGGACTATCCGAACACGTAATTACCTCGTACTATGTTTATACCGATTTACAAGACAAGGTTGGCCTCTAGCAAAGCGCCATGCCTACCCAATTCTCCGGAAATATCCTTACAGGAATAAAGGATCTGTATCAAGCGTAGTATACCGTAGTATTATGTATTTATGTCCAGTATCGGATGATCACGTGCTAGGCCTGTGGCTGGAATTGTGTCTGCCCCGTACGAAGCACATGTCGGATCTCTGGAAACTAGTCTCTATATCGGATAACTATGACCAAGTCATATTATCCCGATGGCTGCAGCACTAAAGAGAACCAGTCCCGTATCCTACGTGACCATCATCTCCATATGACTAGAGTGACACTTCCATCTTGACATCACACCCAACACACTACGATTCTCGATATACCCAGAATTAGCGTACACAGAAACCAGTTAAAGCCCTGGACGACCTCAACCAAAGTATATTGATTGTCGTATGTATTAGCGGTACAAGTCTCAGGTTAAGACCAAATACACCTACCCTGATTTCGGATTTCCATAGACACATAGTCATACTACCAATGGAATTCCGAGGGGGTCTTATCCAGAACGAAGCTGTTTCCCGTACCATCGGCGAAACACAACCTCCTATTACACTTGCATGAGTATCCTATACCCAAACATATGAGAACTATGCTGTTGTGCCTTCACAACACGCACAAGTGTAATACTAGTCTTTTACGTATTTATCGATGTCCAATCTCGATAATACTCTGACTAGGGATATTTAATGATTTATCCTTCGTGGACTGATACTGTCTCATATCATTCTCAGTCCAGGAACAAATCATAGGGACCTACTATCATTTATACATCTAGGTGATCACAAATGATAAGAGTGCAATCTCCTTTGTCACATAGTTAATTTGAACAACAACACCATGATCTGTACAAATAGTGACGCTATGGGTCATAATTGTCTAACAATCTCCAACTTGGCCTATAGCCAGTCACTCGAGTGCTTGATACCCGAACTATGTACGGATGGCTCAAATTATTGATGAAAGACTTTCGTCAGCGGATTTGCATGATTATCATCTGATGCGATTTTTCGATCATCACATCGCCACGATGTATGATCCGAACGAATCAGATGAATATCGTAATATGTATCTGGATCGTTGATGAGACCATTAATTCTTAAGCCTATGCTCGAGCCTAGCTCAGCTCCTAACTGAATTATATCTAATCTAATTAGATTTATTTATCGACCCAAATGGCTTCTATTGCCGCTTCAGCTGCAGTAATAAACCGCATTTGTTGTTTATTCGGTAACAGTATCTTGCTTGGAATATTTCCAGCTCACTGTTCCGTTATTCAAACTTTGTAGTACCGTTTTCGACTTATAGTCGTTTTATCAGTTAGGAAACTTGCTACAGTGATCCCGGTCACTTCAAGTTCTCCATCTCCACAGACTAAGACAACATCCTTATTTCTCTAAGATACTAACAGATGTTCTTAACATCAATCCAGTGACTATCACTTGGATTGGCCTGTTTGTGACTTCATATGCTCAAAGCGTATGAGACACCAGGTTGCGTACATTTTTCAAAGTACGATTCTCGGAGAGTTTTCTGAAAGCCAAGCTTTCACCGATAATTATTTTATGGGAATTTCATTTCCAAGAAATGACATATATTATCATTATTTATTGGATAGCCACTGTCAGTGCGCTCCCACTAACCTCTTATATACATAAGAATCACTTCATTTTGAATTAAATCATAAACTATTATGATTACATCAAAACGACAATTCCAAGAACCTATGCTTGCTTCAATCCAAACATGGATCGAATAACCTGCAAACCTCGTTTGCTAGTTTTGGTACGACAAAACCGATAGGATGTTGGAAAAATCCTCAAAAAGGTTTCCTTTGTAGGAAAGCGATTTTCCCGTTAAGCTGACATATTTCATACATGAAACATGCAGCATTAGCAAGCATTATCCAAATGGATTTACCGTGGTAACAGGTAATAGGTTGAATCGTAATCAACACAATGTTGATAACGATACCTTTCCGCTACAAGCATAGCTTAGTACGTTGGTATGTTGCCTTCCATGTATGTCTTCATAGAAGACTTATAGTACCAATAGGCACAATGCCTTGCGGTACATCAACTAGTATCCAAACTTGTTGATATACATGGAACCCATTTAGGACCCATGGCACTTTTCCATTATAGGGAGTCGATACCTTGTATCACTTCCTCATACGTAGTCAGTTGGTATACCTCAATAAGATAGACATCTTTATGAGGTGAGATCAGAAACCCATACCCCATGTTGTTTTCTGACTCTCTCCGACTTACGTGGTTCTTGTGTATTCGAAGATTAATAGTATAGTTTCATCCTTGATGAACTATTTGTGTTCTATTTAAGATTCGGTGCCTTGGACAGTATTACTCTGTTTTTCATCGAGTTTTACTATCCTCCCACTTACCACTGCATATAGGTATTCCTCTTAGGAAAACCGCATGGTGAGCAACAATCGAATTGTTCTCTTGTGAGTTGTATAAGTACAATACTTATGGTATCCCTAGGATATCCTACAATTGGCACGAAATATGTCAAACAGATTTTTATGGAACCTTATTCTAAATAAGTTCTGGACTGTTTAAAGCTTATCCGTTGAAGGAAATGGTAGCTCAGAGCGACTCATGATTAACCTTATTATGTCTAACATAATTCGGTTAGTCAGTTCGGACACACCGTCAAACTGACGTGTTCCGGGAGGAGTCCTCTTATGAAATAATACTTTACTCTTTCAAGTATATTAGAAACTTATTGCTTAAGTATTTTCCATTATGGTCTTACCGTGACGATATAATACTATAGCCGATCTGTTCGTCTATTTCGTGTCGAAACTTAAAAGTTTCCGATTTGTGTTTTTCAAAAGAAACACATAACCATAACGAGATGCCACATCCGTATAGGTCACGAAATATTCATATCCACATCTAGCCTAGCTAGACATGGGCCAAGTTGCTTCACTATGAACTAAGTCTTACAGATCGGTGGCATTTACACTTTTACCAAGTAAATAGTGTTTTAGGCACTTTGCCCAATAAACTAGATTCGTAGACTTTATTTGATTGGAGTCAAATCAGTCCGAGTACCCACTCTTCTAAAGTGTGGATATACGATTCTTGTTTGATTCTGTCCCAGACAACAAAGCCACAATTAGTTTTATCTGATCAAATCAGTTTGAGCTATTTATTTGTCATAATATATATTTGAGATTCATTTATATTCAAAATATAAATTTTGTTATTCACATCTAATGTGTTTATCTCAATATCATCTTTATATAATAAAACACTTTAGTGTTCTAGAATATAAAGGTTCACCCGCAGCGGGTTAAACACTAATATAGAGATAATGTATCTAGTCAAACTAGTTACATTATAACATTTTCCAAATTTAGGTACACACCCGAAGGTAGTTCCTAAACTTAGGTATCTACGGTTAAAACAGCGACTTTCGTCCCATTTACAATTCGCAGATAAATCTCAGTTGAGGTCAGTATCCTGCTCACAGCAGATTCTGAACATCAGTATATATTTATGTATCACACTAAGTATTTAAAATCTAATTTTAATACTAGTAGTGAACATAATATTGAAAAAAATATTTGAAGTCAGAGCCTTGCTCGTCTTCAATTCCTTCATGTCTGCTTTGTCCAAATGGCAGTCACGCTTTCGCGATCCCATTTGCCACATTTAGGCAGACATTTTGGGATATGTCCTTTATCTTCCCAGAAGATTATAATGATTTTGCCTTTGCCAGTTTCAACACTCCAGAAGCCTTTGGCCAAGCCTTGGCCTCCTAGAATATCGAAGTAAGGTGCGACTTGCGCTACTTGCCTAATTTGCAAACTTTGACTTTATCTCCTTGAGAACAGTCATTAACTCTCCAAGAGTTTACTATTGCAATATTAGTACTTCTAAAATCTAAGTATAGATTTATGAAGATCCTTCAATTTCTGTATCATACTTTAATGATCTAATCCTTAGTTCTGATTAAGAAATTAAGGAGTCTACTGCGGTAAGTATAATGGATTAAGCACTAAAGTTATCATCACATAAATCTTCCAAAGATTATGCTCTACTATTTGCTTAACTTCGAGCTTAGGCATAATATGTTATTTTATCAAATAAGTAACTTATTATATTTCCAGGACCATCCTGAAATTTAATTCCCAATCTGAAAATTAAACCATTTAAATACATTTTCCCTAGGATTATGTTTTAAATGTCAATCTTTCAATTTTATCTTGATTCTAATAGTCCAACTATTTAATCAACGATTTAGGTACTATTTATTATAATGATTACAATAGTCCAACTATTTAATCAACTACAATTTAATAGATTAAAATCAATTATATTGATAACTATAATCCAATTATAAAATCAACTATAAATGAATAGTTTGAATATATAGTCTAACTATTTATTAAAACAACATTTAAATATTAGTCCAACTAACATTTTAATTTCTTTGACGAATGATGTTTGTTTGAGCACGTATGGCGAGTAATTGAACGAATATTGCAAATTCAATTCTTGCCTCCCACTATTTTCCGGCGAGCCTATAATCCTCTGTCGAGTACTCAGGAAACCGCGTTTCCTAGTGGGCTAGGATCCCGTTAAATATCACACAATCTTGACTTTGGCCAACAAATTGTATGATAATTAATTAGGTAGATATCTAAGATCGATTGGATCCAATCCAATTCCTAGATCCGGTAGGGGGACATCCAAGTCCGAAATATATATCTTATATATGCCAATACATCCAATGTATTACCTAACATTTTTCCTCTGAATCAACTAAGCCTTAGCTTTGGCACAACAAACTTAGTGATCCCAGTCAAGCGCGACCCATTGACCATGGAAAGCTTCGTAATCAATGTCGATGGACAAGAAATGGTCTTGACTTTGGCCAACAAACCACAACTTGGACAAGACATTGACATGGAACAAAGCTCTCGTGATTCAAACACATCTTCGACAGACAAAGGCCTTGACTTTGGCCAACAAACCAATGCCGTCTCGGATCTTGAGTGAGAATCACTCAATGGAAGGAAAGACGCTTAATATTTTGTGAGGGTTTTTCGAGTGCAAATTGGCAACCAATTTATTATCTTTGTTAAGGTCTCATCATCATACACCCTTAAACATGCATTCTAAACACATAATAAAGCGCATATGAAAAATAATAATGATATGCGGATGGATACTTTACACATTGATCCTAGATCAAATCTCTCACTTTCTCTCTCCCGCTAGCACATGTATTTACTTCTACCCGTTACACTACACTTCTAAAGAAACCTCATTTACATTGAGGGGAATATGTGAGAAGAGAATACAAAGAATGAGAGGTAATAAGGCTGGACATGCAGGTCCAATTAATAAATCAAATTTATTACAATTTCTAAAATTGCCCCACCCATCTAATATCCATCTGATATACATTATTCATGCATCGCAACCATGTATTCACACAAGCATGTTATCAATCAATCTAATCAAATTAATTAATCTGATAATTAGTGATCATCCAATGTTCAAACAACGATTTGATTTTGTTTGAGTCAAACTTGTTTTTGCGAATAAGTACTCAAAGTACGAATTCTCGAATTAAATTAAACTACATAATTAAATCCAATTCAATATGCATTTAATTCTAATTCACTATTTAATTCTAAATTAAATAACACACTTTATTAATGAACTTTTATGACTTAAATTCCAAATTTAATCGTTACTGGTCTCAAAGCCCGATTAACGTCCAACGTCAATTTAATTAAAGTCCAATGGGCTTTTAATTAATTTCTTAAGGCGTGGACTTTTGGTCAACTCGGATCAAACCGAATAACCAAAATCCAATCCGGGAGTTACCCCATAAGCCCAAAAATCAATCTTGGCCCATTAGACCCAATTAAACTTTAAAGGTCCATTAAGTCGCATTTGGGCTTTATGGAGGCGGTTATGGGCCCAATTGGATCCAATCCAATTTGCCTTAACCCAACTTTGTACAACAAAGCCCAACAAGCCCAATTACAACATTAAAGCCCAAATCCAATTTTAAGGCCAATTATATTAAATCACAAAACCCAATTTCACAATTTAATTACATAAAGTGTAAAATGATTAATTATCCAATTAACATTTCTAAAACATCAATTAACACAACTAATCATGCTCAAAAACATTAAATCATGTCTAATACATTTAATTAAAATCAAACCCAATTTACATGCTACAAGTCTTGGCCAATTTGGGGATTTTTCGTCCGATTCGAATTCAATCAATTAATTCCACAATGGACATTAAATCACCATCCTAATTGATTCTAACTCATCCAATGAATTAAAATCAAAAAATTCAAAGACAAAATAGGGCTCTCTACATTCGGCCAACATAAATTTTGGGGAAAAAATGATCAAATCACAATTTCATGAAATTGATCCAATCAATCTTCAATTCAAACACATTTAAGCATATTCATTCATCCAATTTCAAAAATTCATGCTCAAAATCAATTTGCCCAAATTTTACCCTAAGTTGATTTCATGCTCAAATCTTTAGCTCTGATACCATTGTTGGTTTCTATTAAGGTCCCAAGATCAATTATAAGCATGAATAATGTGCGAAAAAACAACCCAAGAAGTTGCGGAATACTTACATCGATCGGTTGACCGACGCGGCAAGCAACGAAAACAGAAAATCTGTCACTGGTTTGGCGTGAACTGCAGATTTGTGCTCACTGTTTTGGCTTCGTTTTTGGTCCTTCGTCAAGCTCCAAGCATCGTCGAATGGTTCCCGGCTCATGGGTGGACTTCCCTATCACCTTCGCATGTCTCGTAAGTGTGCTAGCACTTGAGATTTGGCCACAAAATCCCAGTCTATGCTTCCCTCATGCTCCCTCAGCGGTTTTTCACTCCAAGCACCAAAGGTTTTTCTTGGCCCCTTGGGCGTGAATTTTAGAGAGAAATAGAGATGATGTGTTGTGTTACCAAATTTGTGTATTAATACAACTCATTTGAATTTCACATGCATTTCATGTGAATTTGGCTTTTAAAGTCAAACCATTAAAGCCTAACCACTCACATCATTCAATCACTCAATCACATCAATCACAACTTGTCAAGTCACATCACTCAAAGTGACAAGTGATTTGACGTTTGATGCGACTAGCGATTTGACGTGCCGCACTCGAATTCGAAAAACGAATGCGCTCGCAAATAATCTCGGGCTCGGGTTCGCTAATTCCAAATTAACGAAATTTTCTGTTCCGTTGTAATTAAATGATTACGCCTAGCGAAGTCACTATTCACGTCGCTAACGAATTAATTCTAAATTGATTCGTTCACCCGAATTAAAATCTAATTTTAATTCCGCGTCGAAATCCAATTTCGTTTAATATATCAAATATATTAATTAATCGATTAATTCCAAATTAATCGTTATCTCTCTTTAATTGATATTATATCCCAGATAAAATATCTTCGCAATTAATCCCATATTAATTTTCTCTCTCTTCTAATTAATCCCAGATTAATTTAGAGTGCGAGTTATACGTCATCGGTGAATCTTTGGGAAGCGACCCATGAGATCCCCGGATATGTTGGTAGTAAATTCGGTTGTCGGACTATCCGAACACGTAAGTACCTCGTACTACGTTTATACCGATTTACAAGACAAGGTTGGCCTCTAGCAAAGCGCCATGCCTACCCAATTCTCCGGAAATATCCTTACAGGAATAAAGGATCTGTATCAAGCGTAGTATACCGTAGTATTGCGTATTTCTGTCTAGTATCGGATGATCACGTGCTAAGCCTGGGGCTGGAATTGTGTCTGCCCCGTACGAAGCACATGTCAAATCTCTGGTAACTAGTCTCTATATCGGATAACTATGACCAAGTCATATTATCCCGATGGCTGCAGCACTAAAGAGAACCAGTCCCGTATCCTACGTGACCATCATCTCCATATGACCGGAGTGACACTTCTATCTTGACATCACACCCAACACACTACGATTCTCGATATACCCTGAATCGGCGTACACAGAAACCGGTTAAAGCCCTGGACGACCGCAACCAAAGTATATTGATTGTCGTATGTATTAGCGGTGCAAGTCTCAAGTTAAAACCAAATACACCTACCCTGATTTCAGATTTCTATAGACACATAGTCATACTACCAAGGGAATTCTGAGGGGGTCTTATCCAGAGCGAAGCTGTTTCCCGTACCATCGGCGAAACACAACCTCCTATTACACTTGTATGAGTATCATATACCCAAACATATGAGAACTATGCCGTTGTGCCCTCACAACACGCACAAGTGTAATACTAGTCTTTTACGTATTTATCGATGTCCAATCTCGATAATACTCTGACTAGGGATATTTAATGATTTATCCTTCTTGGACTGATACTGTCTCATATCATTCTCAGTCCAGGAACAAATCATAGGGACCTCCTATCATTTATACATCTAGGTGATCAACACAAATGATAGAGTGCAATCTCATTTGTCACATAGTTAATTTGTACAACAACACCATGATTTGTACAAATAGTGACGCTATGGGTCATAATTTTCCAACATGAATGTCCTCCTGAGCCGGCACCAAATGCTGGCAGAGCTGCACGAAATGCCTATAATAATTGGATTAAAGCTGATGAGAAAGCCCATAGCTATTTGTTAGCATCTATGTTTGAGGTTCTTTCTGCACAGCATGTTACAGAACATGTTTGGGCAACCTTCAGACCGGTAACAATATGAGGCAATAGTCTCTGTATTGATCGCTAGAATGAAGGAAGGCACATCAGTCCGAGACCATGGTGCACGTATCAATGTGCAAAGCCATGTGACAATGATCATGGAAACCCTTCCGAAGAGTTTCATGTAGTTTAAAAGCAACTGTTATATGAATAAGTTGACTTTTATGTTGACTGAACTGCTAAATGAGCTCACCAATTACGAGTCCGTTATGAATGGTCCTCGTAGGTCCAATGCCGAGGCAAATGTTGTCGAATCTTCTAAATCTGCAAAGAATAAAAAGAAAGACAATTGGAAGGTAAAGGCAAAACCAATGAAAAAGAAGAACAACAAAGGCTCTAAAGGAACCAATGCCAAAGGAAAATGTTTCCATTGTGAACAACAAGGGCATTGGAAAAGGAATTGTCTGAAATACCTTGCTGAGCTTAAAGAGAAAAATATACATGTAAATTCGATTTACTTGTCATTGAGTCTCTTTTGGTGGAGGAAGATAAATCCTTGGATTGTTAATTCTGGTGCCACTAACCATATTTGTTGTTCTTTGCAGCTACTTTACTCATGGAGGGACCTTGCTGAAGGTAGCTTTACCATGAGAGTTGGGACAGGGATGCTATTTCAGCAAAAGTAGTGGGAGTTTCAATTTGAATTTTAATAAAAGTTATTTATGTTTGAATGGTGTGCTATATATTCCTGGTTTTCGCAGGAATTTGATTTTTGTAGCAAAACTTATGGAATATGGTTTTTCTATTTCATTTAATAATAAGTCAGTTATTATTAGTAGAAAGGATTAAATATATGCACAGGGAAACTCCGAAAATAGTCTATTTGTATTAAGGCCGTTAATGCATGAATCACTGCTTAATATTGAAATGTTTAAGATTGAAAGATCAAAACTAAACGACTAAAGATTTCTCATGATGATACCTATTTATGGCACCTTAGACTTAGTCACATTAACCTTGACCAGATAAATAGACTAGTTAAGAATGAAGTTTTAAATCAGTTAAAACTGATACTTTACCTGTCTGCGAATCCTATCTAGAAGGCAAGATGACTAAGAGACCTTTTACTGGAAAAGAGATAAGTGCCAAAGAAACACTTGAGCTAATACGTTCGGACTTTTACGGACCGATGAATGTAAAAGCCCGAGGTGGTTTTGAACACTTCGTCACTTTCATTGATGATTGTTCTAGATATGGGTATGTTTACCTAATGCAGCACAAATTAGATACATTTGAAAAGTTCAAAGAGTACGTGCTGAGGTTGAGAACCAGTTAGGTAAAAGCAACAAAATTCGACGATCAGATCGTGGAGGAGAATACATTGATAGAGATTTCGAGGAATTCTTAGTTGAGCATGGAATTGTTTCATAGCTCACAGCACCTGGAACACCACAACAAAATGGTGTTACAGAAAGGAGAAATCACACCCTACTAGACATGATGAGATCAATGTTTAGTTATAGCACTCTACCTAGTTCATTCTGGGGGTATGCATTGCAAACTACAATGTATATCCTGAATGTAGTTCCTTCTAAGTCTGTTTCTAAGACTCCCTTAGAGTTGTGGAATGGTCGTAAAGCTAGTTTGAGACATTTCCGCATATGGGGGTGTCTGCCACATGTGCTAAAGAATAAAACTATAAAGTTGGAACTACGTTCACATGTGTGCCTATTTGTAGGCTATCCTAAGGAAATTAGGGGTGGATTCTTTTATAGTCCAGAAAATAATAAAGTATTTATGTCGACAAATGCTACATTTCTTGAGGAGGACTATATGAGAGAGTTCAAACCTCGAAGTAAAGTTTTACTTGCTGGTACGACCAGTACACCATTGTCAAATGTTGACAAAGACATAACACCTTCTACATCTGAAATTCATATGCAAGTTTATCAGAATATCATACCACCTAGACGTAGTGAGGGGGGGGTTATGAGACAACATGAGCGCTATCTAGGAATGGTGAGGGGCAAGTTGTTGCATATTGTGATGGTATAGATGATCCATTGACCTATCGTAGTGCAATGGAAGATACTGATAAAGAGGAATGGCTCAAAGCCATGAACCTCGAGATGAAGTCTATGTACTCTAACTCAGTCTGGGAACTTGTAGACCAACCTGATGGAGTAAAACCCATAGGTTGCAAGTGGATATACAAGAGAAAAAGAGGAATATATAGGAAAATACAGACTTTCAAGGCTAGGCTAGTAGCAAATAGTTATACCCAAAAAGATGGAGTTGACTATGAAGAAACTTTCTCGCCAGTAGCCATACTTAAATCCATCAGGATTCTTCTTTCCATTGCCGCATATTATGACTATGAGATTTGGCAAATGGATGTCAAGACTACATTCTTGAATGACAATCTTGATGAAAGTATCTTTATATTACAACCAGAGGGGTTCATTACCCAAGGTCAAGAGCAAAATGTTTGCAAGTTGCAAAGGTCCATTTATGGACTTAAGCAAGCATCTAAATCTTGGAACATAAGGTTTGATACTACGATCAAGTCTTATAACTTTGAGCAGAACATCGATGAGCCTTGTGTCTACAAGCGCATCATTGATGGGAAGGTGGTTTTCCTTGTGTTATACGTTGATGATATTTTACTCATTAGGAATGATGTAAAGATATTATCTAACATGAAAATCTGGCTAGCTAACCAATTCCAAATGAAAGATTTGGGAGTGCAAGTTATGTACTTGGGATCCAGATCATTCGGGATCGTAAGAAACGACTGTTAGCAATGTCTCAAGTAACCTATATCGACAAGATTCTTGTGCGATTTGATATGCAGAATTCCAAGAAAGGTAATTTACCTTTCAGGCATGGAATTAATTTGTCTAAGGAATACTCTCATAAGACACCTCAAGGGATTGAGGAGATGAGACATATACCATATGGTTCAGCAGTTGGAAGTCTTATGTATGCTATGTTATGCATGAGACCAGACATCTATTTTGCAGTGGGAGTAGTCAGTAGGTTTCAATCCAACCCAGGATTAGATCATTGGGTAGCGATGAAACATATTCTAAAGAATCTTCGGAGAACGAGAAATTATATGCTTGTATATACAAGTCAGGATATGATTCTGAGAGGATATACAGACTCTGATTTTCAGACGGATGTTGATTCTAGGAAATCAACATCTGGATTAGTTTCCACCTTGATTAACTATTTGTGTTCTATTAGGATTCGATGCCATGAACAGTATTACTCTGATTTTCATCGAGTTTTACTATCCTCCCACTTACCACTGCATATCGGTATTACTCTTAGGAAAACCACATGGCGAGCAACAATCTAATTGTTCTCTAGTGAGTTGTATAAGTACAATACTTTGGTATCTCTAGGATAACCTACAATTGGAACTTATCCAATTTGGGTTTTAGTTTGGTATCACCCAAACATATGCCCAGCATACCCAAATACTCAGGAATGTGAAACCCGGTTTCCTTCCTGTTCATATCTAATATGATATCTGTCAAACAGATTTTTATGGAACCTTATTCTAAATAAGTTCTTGCACTGTTAATTCTTATCCGTTGAAGGAAATGGTAGCTCAGAGCGACTCATGATTAACCTTATCATGTCCAAAAAATTCGGTTACTCTGTTCGGACACACCGTCAAACTGACGTGTTCCGGGAGGAGTCCTCATTGAAAGAATACTTTACTCTTTCAAGTATATAGAAACTTATTGCTTAAGTATTTTCCATTACGGTCTTACCGTGACGTTATAATACTATAGCCGATCTGTTTGTCTATTTTGTGTCGAAACTTTAAAAATTTCCGATTTGTGTTCTTCAAAAGAAACACATAACCATGACGCGATGCCACATCCGTATAGGTCACGAAATATTCATATCCACATCTAGCCTAGCTAGACATGGGCCCACTTGCTTCACAATGAACTAAGGCTAACAGATCAGTGGCATTTACATTTTTACCAAGTAAATAGTGTTTTAGGCACTTTGCCCAATAAACTAGATTCGTAGACTTTATTTGAATGGAATCAAATTAGTCCGAGTACCCACTCTTCAAAAGTGTGGATATACGAGTCTAGTTTAATTGTGTCCCAGACAACAATGCCACAAATTAGTTTCTTCTGATCAAATCAGTTTGAGCTATTTTTTTGTCATGTTATATGTTGAGATTTATTTATATTCAAAATATAAATGTTGTTATTCACATCTAATGTGTTTATCTCAATATCATCTTTATATAATAAAACACTTTAGTGTTCTAGAATATAAAGGTTCACCCGCAGCGGGTTAAACACTGATATAGAGATAATGTATCTAGTCAAACTAGTTACATTATAACAGTTTCCAAATCTAGGTACACACCCGAAGGTAGTTCCTAAAATTAGGTATCTACGGTTAAAACATCGACTTTCATCCCGTTTCCAATTCGCAGATTAATCTCAATTGAAGTCAGTATCCTGTTCAAAACAGATTCTGAAATCAAAATATATTTATGTATCACACTAAGTATTAAAATCTAATTTTAATACTAGTAGTGAACATAATGTTGACAAACATATTTGAAGTCAGAGCCTTGCTCGTCTTCAATTCCTTCATGTTTGCTTTGTCCAAACGGCAGTCACACTTCCGCGATCCCGTTTGCCACATTTAGCAGACATTTTGGGATATGTCCTTTATCTTCCCAGAAGATTATAATGATTTTGCCTTTGCCAGTTTCAACACTCCAGAAGCCTTTGGCCAAGCCTTGTCCTTCTAGAATATCGAAGTAAGGTGCGACTAGCGCTACTTTTTTTATTGCAAATTTTGACTTTATCTCATTGAGAATATTCACTCCAAGAGATATTAATTGCAATTTAGTACTTCTAAAATCTAAGAATAGATTTATGAAGATCCTTCAATTTCAGTATTATACTTTAAGGATCTAATCCTTAGTTCTGATTAAGAAATTAAGGAGTCTACTGCGGTAAGTATAATGGATTAAGCACTAAAGTTATCATCACATAAATCTTCCAAAGATTATGCTCTACTATTTGCTTAACTCCGGGCTTAGGCATAATATGTTATTTTATCAAATAAAGTAACTTATTATTTTCCAGGACCATCCTGAAATTATTCCCATTTGAAAATTAAACCATTTAAATACATTTTCCCTAGGATTATGTTTTAAATGTCAATCTTTCAATTTAATCTTGATTCTAATAGTCCAACTATTTAATCAACGATTTAGGTACTATTTATTATAATGATTACAATAGTCCAACTATTTAATCAACTATAATTTAATAGATTAAAATCAATTATATTGATTACTATAATCCAATTATAAAATCAACTATAAATGAATAGTTTGAATATAGTCCAACTATTTATTAAAACAACATTTAAATATTAGTCCAACTAATTTAATACATATTGACGAATGATATTTGTGATTGAGCGCGTATGGCAAGTAATTAAACGATATTGCAAATTCAATTCTTGCCTCCCACTATTTTTCGGCGAGCCTCTAACCCTCTGTCGAGTACTCGGGAAACCGCGTTTCCTAGTGGGCTAGGATCCCGTTAAATATCACACAATCTTGACTTTGGCCAACAAATTGTATGATAATTAACTAGGTAGATCTCTAAGATCGATTGGATCCAATCCAATTCCTAGATCCGGTAGGGGAACATCCAAGTCCGAAACATATATCTTATATATGCCAATACATCCAATGTATTACCTAACCTTTTTCCTCTGAATCAACTAAGCCTTGGCTTTGGCACAACAAACTTAGTGATCCCAGTTAAGCGCGACCCATTGACCATGGAAAGCTTCGTAATCAATGTCGATGGACAAGAAGTGGTCTTGACTTTGGCCAACAAACCACAACTTGGACAAGACACCAATATGGAACAAAGCCTTCGTGATTCAAACACATCCTCGACGGACAAAGGCCTTGACTTTGGCCAACAAGCCAATGCCAGTCTCGGATCTTGAGTGAGAATCACTCAATGGAAGGAAAGACGCTTAATATTTTGCGAGGGTTTTTCGAGTGCAAATTGGCAACCAATTTATTATCTTTGTTAAGGTCTCATCATCATACACCCTTAAACATGCATTCTAAACACATAATAAAGCGCGTATAATAAAATAATAATGATATGCGGATGGATACTTTACACATTGATCCTAGATCAAATCTCTCACTTTCTCTCTCCCGCTAGCACATGTATTACTTCTACCCGTTACACTACACTTCTAAAGAAACCTCATTTACATTGAGGGGAATAGGTGAGAAGAGAATACAAAGAATAGAGAGGTAATAAGGCTGGACACGCAGGTCCAATTAATAAATCAAATTTATTACAAAAATTTCTAAAATTGTCCCACCCATCTAATATCCATCCGATATACATTATTCATGCATCGCAACCATGTATTCACACAAGCATGTTATCAATCAATCTAATCAAATTAATTAATCTGATAATTAGTGATCATCCAATGTTCAAACAACGATTTGATTTTGATCGAGTCAAACTCGTTTTGCGAATAAGTACTCAAAGTACGAATTCTCGAATTAAATTAAACTACATAATTAAATCCAATTCAATTTATATTTAATTCTAATTCCTGTATTCACACTTTATTAATGAACTTTTACGACTTAAATTCCAAATTTAATCGCAACGGGTCTCAAAGCCCGATTAACGTCCAACGTCAATTTAATTAAAGTCCAATGGGCTTTTAATTAATTTCTTAAGGCGTGGACTTTTGGTCAACTCGGGTCAAACCGAATAACCAAAATTCAATCCGGGAGTTACCCCATAACCCATAAATCAATTTGGCCCATTAGGCCCAATTAAACTTTAAAGGTCCATTAAGTCGCATTTGGGCTTTATGGAAGCGGTTTTGGGCCCAATTGGATCCAATCCAATTTGCCTAAACCCAACTTTGTACAACAAAGCCCAACAAGCCCATTTACAGTTAAAGCCCAAATCCAATTTTAAGGCCCAATAATTAAATATAAAAATCCAATTTCACATTTAATTAACCAAAGTGCATAACATGATTAATTACCCAATTAATATTTCTAAAACATCAATTAGCACTAATTAATCATGCCCTTTTCATCATCACATGTCCAACACATTTTGATTAAAATCAAACCCAAACATGCTCACAAAGTCTCGGCAATCAAGGGAATTTTATATCAATTCGAATTCAATCCAATTAATCCAAATCGACATTAAATCCACATTCCAATTGATTCAAGTCATCCAATGATCAAAAATCAAAAAATCACCAAGACCATTAGGCTTCAAACCTCTCGGCCAACACCAAATTTGGGGGGAAAAATTGATCCAATCCAATTTCATGAAATGATCCAATCAAACTTCAATCAACAGTTTTAAGCATACTCATTCATCCAATTTCACAAAATCATGCTTAAATACAAATTACCCAATTTTTAAGACCTAAACATTTCATGCTCAAACCTTGCTCTAGATGCCATTGTTGGTTTCTATTAAGGTCCCAAGATCAATAATAAGCATGAAAATCAAGTGCGAATACACATCGAAGAAGTTGCGGAATACTCACATCGATCGGTTGAGCGACGCGGAGACAACAAAAATGAAATTTTGCCTCTTATGGACTGGTTCGGCAGTGACAGCTCCAAGCTCACTGGTTTGCCCATTTGTCTTCAATTTTGAGCTCCAAGCTTCGTCAAATGATTCCCGGCTCATGGGTGGACTTCCCTATCACCTTCGCATGTCTCGTAAGTGTGCTAGCACTTGAGATTTTGCCACAAAATCCCACTCTAGCTTCCCTCACTGCTCACGGTTTCTCAAACCAGAAAAACAGAAAATGCACAGCCCTTTTGGGCGTGAGATGTAGAGAGAAAAGAGAGAAGAGAGAGATGAATATATGTAATTGTTTTTGGTAAATGAATTTCTAAAAAACATATACCAACTTGCTTTCAAAAATAAAGTAATTAAAAACAATATATTCCATTCAAGCTTTTAAAAGCTTTCAAAACTCCCATCAAGTCACATCTATCATTCAAGTTGTCAAGTCACACATCACTCAAAGTGATAAGATTTGACGCTTGATGTGACGCTAGATCGACTAGCGATTTACACGTCGTTGGTTGAATTGAATGACATGGCATCGAAAGAGTAAGCGGAACCTGTCCAGGCCAATCAGCGTCAATCTAATGACTTGACGCTTGATTTGACTTGTGCCGCACTCGAATTTGAAATGCGATGCGATCGAAAATAATCCCAGGCTCGGGTTCGCTAATTCCAAATTAACGAATTTTTTGTTGCGTCGTAATTAAATGATTACGCCTAGTGATGAAATCACTATTCACGTCGCTAACGAATTAATTCAAATTAATTCGTTCGCCCGAATTAAAATCTAATTTTAATTCCGCGTCGAAATCCAATTTCTTTTAATATATCAAATATATTAATTATCGATTAATTCCAAATTAATCGTTATCTCTCTTTAATGATATTTTATCCCAGATAAAATATCTCCGCAATTAATCCAAGATTAATTTTCTCTCTCATCTAATTAATCCAGATTAATTAGAGTGCGAGTTATACGTCATCGGTGAATCTTTGGGAAGCGACCCATGAGATCCCCGGATATGTTGGCAGTAAATTCGGTCGTCGGACTATCCGAACCCGTAAGTACCCGTACTACGTTTATACCGATTTACAAGACAAGGTTGGCCTCTAGCAAAGCGCCATGCCTACCCAATTCTCCGGAAATATCCTTACAGGAATAAATGATCTATATCAGGCGTAGTATACGTAGTATTGCATATTTCTGTCCAGTATCGAATGATCACGTGCTAGGCCTGGGGCTTGGAATTGTGTCTGCCCCGTACGAAGCACATGTCGGATGTCTGGTAACTAGTCTCTATAATCGGATAAACCTGACCTTGTCATTTTATCCCGATAGTTGCAGCATTTAAGAGAACCAGTCCCGTATCCTACGTGACTATCATCTCCATATGACTGGAGTGACACTTCCGTCTTGACATCACACCCAACACACTACGATTCTCAATATACCCAGTATTGGCGTACACAAAAACTGTTAAAGCCCTGGACGACCACAACCAAAGTATATTGATTGTCGCAAGTATTAGCGGTGCAAGTCTCAGGTTAAGACCAAATACACCTACCCTGATTTCGAACTTCCATAGACACATAGTCATACTACCAATGGAATTCCAAGGGGGTCTATCCAGAGCAAAGTTGTTTCCCGTACCATCGGTAAAACACAACCTCCTATTACACTTGCATAAGTATCCTATACCCAAATATATGAGAACTATGCCGTTGTGCCCTCACAACACGCACAAGTGTAATACTAGTCTTTTACGTATTTATCGATGTCCAATCTCGATAATACTCTGACTAGGGATATTTAATGATTTATCCTTCGTGGACTGATACTGTCTCATATCATTCTCCGTCCAGGAACAAATCATAGGACCTCCTATCATTTATACATCTAGGTGATCTAATCACAAATGATAAGAGTGCAATCTCCTTTGTCACATAGTTAATTGTACAACAACACCATGATCTGTACAAATAGTGACTTTATGGGTCATAATTGTCCAATAAGTTGTGGGTCCTACCAAATTTAAATTCCAAATTAAGTTGGCTCACACAACACGACTTTGGGCCCGGGTTTGTTTAATCCGATTAAACGAATTTCCCGTCGCTAAATAATTAAATCCAATTTAATTAAATAATTATGCCTCGCAAAATAATTACGATAGTCGCTTACGAATTAATTCCAAATTAATTCGTTCGCTTGAATTAAAATCCAATTTTAATTCCGTATTGAAATCCAATTTCAATTAATATATCCATAAATTATTTTAGCCCAAATAAATAAATTAAATAGAAAAATCCAATTAACTATTAAATTTATTTTATTGATTAATTCCAAATTAATCGCGTTCTCTCTTCTAGACGAATTTAACCCTAGATAAATTCTTGCCGCAATTAATCCTATATTAATTTTCTCTCTCATAATTAATCCAGAGTAATTCTGTTCAAGTCAAATGTCATTGGTGAATCTTTGGGAAGCGACCCAAGAGATTCATGGATATGTTGGTAGTAAATACGGTCATCGGACTATCCGAACACGTACATACCTCGTACCACGTTCTCACCGATTTACAAGACATGGTTGACTTATAGCAAAGCACCATGCCCACCCAATTCTCCAGAAATATCCACCGAGGAATATTATCTGTATCAGACATAGTATACAAAGTATTACGTAATACGATGTCACATGTTAGGCCTATGACTGGCGATGTGTCTGCCTCGTACGAAGCATATATCGGATCCCGCGTAACTAGTCTATGTAATCGGATAATCATGACCTAGTCATACTATCCCGATAGCTACAACATTTAAGAGTACTAGTACCGTATCTTACGTGACCATCATCTCCATTTGACTGAAGTGATACTCTCATCTTGACATCACACCCAATACACTACGATTCTTAGTAAATCAATCATAGGCGTACACAGAACCTGTTAAAGCTCCGGACGACCAAAACCAAAGTAAACTGATTGTCGCAAGTATTAGTGATGTAAGTCTCAGGTTAAAGATCACATACACCTACCCTGATTCGGATTCCCATAAACACATAGTCATAATACCAATGAGACTCCGAGGGGTCTATCCAGAGCGAAGCTGTTCCCGGTCCAACGGCTAACAGAACCTCTTATCACACTTGCATAAGTATCCAATACTTAAATATATTAGAACTATGCCGTTAAGCTTCCATAACGCGCACAAGTGTAATACTAGTCTATTCCGTATTATCGATGTCCAGTCTCGATAATACTACGACTAGAGATATTTAATGATTAAACCGTTCGTGGATTAATATTGTCCCATATCTTATTAATCTGATTTAACCATAAGGACTTTTATCATTAATAATCCAAGTAATCCAATTACATAATGATGAAATAGCAATTTCCTTTGTCACATAGTTAATTTGTACAAAAACACAATGTCTTTTACAAATAGTGATGTTATGGGTCATAATTATCTAACAATCTCCCACTTGGCATATAGCCAATCACTCAAGTATATAATACGAGAAGCAGAAGAATATCTCTTTTAAGAGTTGATTCGGGACTTGAACAATTTGAGCGCTCAACTTTTCTATTACGAATAGAAAGTTTTATATATTCATAATTGTTATGAATTAATTGTTCATTATAAAATCAATGATGCTTAAGAGACAAAATATTTAGAGGGGTTTAACAGACTTATGACCCGGCTCTATTTATGAGATATTTTTGAAGGGATAGTCCATATGTAATGACTATATCGATGGACACCGAAGTTGTTTGGTTTTATTTTATCCATCTACGGTAACGAGAGTTCAATTCGAGTTTTTAGTGGAATAAGGCGGAGTTAATAATTCGTAATATTTGATTAAAGAGTTTAATTAATATTTTGGAATTATTGGAGCTCGGAACCGTAAGTCCATTTGGTCCTCGTGCTAGCTCGATTAACTGTAGCAAAACCTAATATAATTAGATTGTCTAATTATATGCTCACTTTATATTTATATATTATTAATGAGATTAATAATATGTATCGTCACAAATGAAAACTATGTTAAATTAGTTTAACTTAATATTTTCTAGAATTCTTTGATTATGAGATAATCAAGTCTTGATTACGAGATAATCAAGTTAGTAATAATTATGAGATAATTACTACAACATAATTGAAGGTAAATAAATCATTATTAAGATATTGATTTTTATTTACTATTGGAGACAAAGCCATATGGCTTACCATGTCATCTAAGTAATTATGTCTATTAGGTGGCATGTATATACCTAATATATTTGTCATTAACTAATGCATTTTATACTTTGGTATGGCCTCCACATTTATGTGTTTGCCATTGAAAGAAAGCATTAGATGCTTAATGACAAAGTCATTGTCTTTAACTTATCATTTCTTATGCTTTGGTATGCCATTCACATTTTTGTGTTGGTCATTGCAAAAAAACATTAGATGTTTAATGACAAGGTTAGTTGGCTTGTGTAAGAGAATATAATCTCTACCATTCTCTCACTTCCTAAGGTTAACATTTTGCAAACATTCACACAATTGTTCTGAGAAAGATTTGAGAGAAATAGAGAGAGCTCAAACATTCACCAGTGTTGTGAGAGTGTTTGAAATTCTTAAAGCCAAACACCATTGTGACATTTTAATTCTCTAAATTGTTTAGAGGTTTGATCTTTGTGAGTGAAGCCAATACTTCGGTTTGTTGGTTTCAAGTCATATTTCGGAAGATCGAGTGGTTGATCCAAGTGTTGGACAACAAATGATTGATTTAGGCTACTATAACAAATGGAGAAGGCAAAGAAATTTTAAAGATCCATACCGGACCCGGTGCCACCACAAACAACTATCGCCGCGCTAAATAATTTTTCTTTAACTTTCTTTATTCACGATAACTTTATAATAGCTTAACATTTGGGGTCCGTTTGTATTCACACATGCCGTATCACACTTCTCTTATATACATACCAATATAATTTCATAATTTTTACACATATACTAACATAATACTAATACAACGTAGCAAACACGCTTTATAACCTCTGATATTCATATCAGTTTCAAATCATCCATTCATTTCGCATTAGCATACACGATCCATACATATCATGAGTTCTATCAAACATATACATACACTCAGACATTTCACAATCATCATGCAAGCAACCACGAAATACGCATAACAGTCGACACATCAAAGTTCACATCATCCAATAATACATACATTCGGCAGGTTTACACACAATGCTCGTACGGATACATTACCTATTTTACAATAGGTATAAGATGAGTTCCATCCGAACGGATTCCTAACCATATCGACTACTATATCATGAGAACATCAACCAATTTAAATATCCACACACATGCACACATATCATGTTACACAAATTCATCACACGACCTCAAACACAAACACATACATGTCAAACATTGCTAACCATCTGAATCATCGTACACATACGTATATACATCAAACATATGAATATACCCATTATTTCAGATTTTCAATACCAGAGCATTTTACTGTCATCATATCCTTTACCTATTGCTCAAACATACATCGTTTTCAAAACTCTTTCTAAAATATTGATATGGTGTTTTAACCATTATATATTTTCATTCATATACGTATCTTATCAATCATTTACTCAATTTATCCATAGTTTATCATCCTATATAAATACAAAACGTGTACCAATACTTATACATATACTTGTTCATTTACATATACATATACGTACCATAACACATTCATACACTTACATATATAAACGCGTGCTTATAAATATTGAGCTCATCAATTACTTCACTTATAACATAGCAATAGCCAAAAGTCCATACCTGAGGTGGTCGATACTTCACTATACACAGTCGCAAAGTTCTTTCTCAATACCATCTCTTATTTATTTTCGTCTTAACCTAAACACTTCAATCATTTTATATATATATATATATATATATATATATATATATAAACATAAATCAACTTTCAAGTATTCATCGCATGAGTTACTTACCTGGCTTCATGAGCACTACAAGTCCTAGTCATATCTGTCAAAACAAATGGCGAAAAGCCGTCAAAATCATGATTTACGGTATTCTCCACTTAACTATAATAAAATCACAGATCCGGAACAACCAAATCAAGTCAGTTTTCAATGTTTTCATTTTCAATAATTTTAAAACACCATTTTGAACTATACATGCCACTAGTTCACCTAAATTCTCGGTTTACGCATTTTTAAGAAAAATCTTGCAAATGCTATGGAAGGGTCCCGGACCCTCCGAACCTACCCAATTTATCCAAACATTTCATAATATCATATATAACTCATAACTATCGTTAAAATCAAAACACTTCATTCTACGCAAAATCCCACTTTCACCAAAAACTTAGATATTTTATCGGATCGATCAAACTTGTTCCGTTTTCACTCGAATTCTACCAAATGCATATATTCCATATACTAATACTCAATCAATTCAATTTATATCATTACTCTATGCTACGAAGCTACTGGATACATCCGATCATTTAACTATAAACTTGAAATTTGTGGATTTACACCGGAAGGACTTACAGAGATTTCGAGGCCATATACAGACTCTAAACGATCCTGTGAATGCGTTGGAATCGATGAAATTCCGATCGGAGTTATTATTCACAGTGGGTCACTATTCATCTGAATCTTCCATCCTCGATTCGCGTGAAACCATGCACAAAATGAAAAATCTATCACCGCCAACTTGAAGTACTCTCCGAGAGCTTTGATTTGGCGGGTGGCTCGTAATGAGAACCTACCTAGAACTAGCCAAGAAAACCCACACAAGATTGAAATCGTTCCCAAGAAAGCCAAGACATAACGGAATCAAAACTCTAAACCTCTAAAGAGCAAGAAACAGAAACCTAGAGTGCTAAGGGTGCGCCACAAAGGTTTAAACAAGCCTTTGATAAGCCAAATTCAATGAGAATAAGTTAAGGGTTACTCAAGTCTAAAGATAATAGTGATTTTTTTTAATTAAAAGATAGGTTTTTTATGTTATGGTGAATAATGCCCCTTTTAAATAGGTGATTAATCATAATTTTACTTAAACATAATAAACGCTAGCAAAATAAACCCAATAACACTTAAAATCCTTCAAATTTTCGTACTTGGGCTTTATAATTTAATTAAAGTTCAGCCCATCAATCAAACATTACATAACCTTAAAAAATATATAACACAAAAGCTGTAGGGATAACTTGCATCCGTGTTTGGACCATGAAGTCGGAGTTTGACGTAAACTATAAAGTTATAGATCCATGAGTCTTCTTTCCAATGCAACTTGAATCACCAAAATCAGACATCGGATGAGAAAGTTAGGGCCAAAATACGAAGACTGCGCAAATCCGCCACTGCTAATGCACTATTCGAAAATTAAGCCCAAAATCAATCAAGGCAGCCCATGCACGTCCAAGGCCCATTTGTTGGATAGTTATGACCCATAGCGTCACTATTTGTACAGATCATGGTGTTGTTGTACAAATTAACTATGTGACAAAGGAAATTGCTCTATTATCATTGGTGATTAGATCACCAAGATGTAT
>SKCR01053606.1:0-30057 GCA_019454045.1 Zanthoxylum bungeanum | reverse complement strand
TAATATGTAATTTGGAATGATATATTAATTTAATTTATTGTATTTGGGCTAATGGGTTTGGTTGGGCCAAATTTTAGTCTTTGATTATATTTGGGCCTAAACCATTTCCATAAAGTCTAAAATATAACTATTGGGCCTTTAGTAATTTAATTGGGCCTAATGGGCCAAAATTGATTCTATGGCATAAGGTGATTCCTATTGGGCCTAGGCATTATGGGTTAGATCCATTTTGGCCAAAAGCCCAAGCCTAAAGAATTAATTAAAAGCTCATTGGAATTTAATTGAATAGTATTTGATACTAATTGGGCCTTTGAGACTCATTAAGAATGAATTTGGAATCCAAGTCTTTAAGGCACATAAATAAGTGTAATTATTTAATTTGGAATTAAATATGAATTAGTATTGGATACAATTTAAATTGGATTTAAAATTATAGTTCGATATAATTCAAGAATACTTACTTTGAGTATTTATTCTTAAACGAATTTGACTCGAGCAAATCAAATCGTTGTATGAACATTGGATGGTCATTAATTAAAGATTAATTAATTGGATTAGATTGATTGAATAATATGCTTTGTGTGAATACTTGGATATATGTATGAATAATGTATATCGAATGGATATTAGAAGGGTGAGGGCAATTTTGGAAATTGTTGTAATAAATTTAGAATTTATTAAATTGGACCTGCGTGTCCAGCCTATTACCTCGTTTCTCATTGTATTTCTCTTCTCACCAATTCCCCTAAATGTAAATAAGGTTTCTTTAGAAGTATTATGTAATTGGGTAGAAGTAAGAATAGTGCTAGCGAGAGAAAGGAAAGAGAGAGATTTGTTCTAGGAACAATTTGTTGTATATCAATCCGCATATCATTATTATTTTATTCGCGCCTTATTATGCTCTTAGAATGCATGCTTATGGGTGTATGATGAGACCTAATTAAAGATAATAAATTGGTTGCCAACACGCGACAAATACCCTCATTTTATATTAAGCGTTTTTCCTTCCTTTGAGTGATTCTCTCTCAAGATCCAAGATTGGCATTGGTTTGTTGGCCGTCAAGACCTTTGTCCATCGCGGATGTGTTTGAATCACGAAAGCTTTGTTCCATATCGTACGCCTTGGGCAAGTTGTGATTTGTTGGCCAAAGTCAAGGTCACTTCTTGTTCATCGGCCTCGATTACGAATCTTTCCCACTGTCAATGGGTCAGGCTTAACTAGAATCATTAAGCTTGTTGAGCCAAAGCCAAGTCTTAGTTGATTTAGAGGAAAATGTTAGGCAATATATTGGATATATTGGCATATATTGGATATATGTTTCGGACTTGGAGGTCCACCTACTGGATCTGGGAATTGGATGAGATCCAATTGATCTTAGAGATCTACCTAGTTAAGTTTCATACAACTTGTTGGCCAAAGTCAAGGTTGTGTGTTATTTAACGGGATCCTAGCCCACTAGGAAACTAGGTTTCCCGAGTACTCCACAGAGGGTTAGAGGCTCGCCGAAAAATAGTGGGAGGCAAGTATTAAATTTGCAATTTCGTTTAAATACTTGCCAATACGCGCTCATTTCATTTTTCGTCATTAATTATTTAAATATATTAGTTGGACTAATATACAATTGTTGTTTTAATTTAACAGTTGGACTGTATTCAAACTACTTAGTTGGTTATATAATTGGATTATAGTAATCAATACATTTGTTTGTAACCAATCAATTGTAGTTGATTATATAGTTAGACTATAGTAATCATTACCTTTAATTGTACGTGAAATCGTTGATTGGATAGTTGGACTATAGCAATCAAGATGACTAAAAGATTAGCGTCAAATGACATAATCCTAGGGAAAAATATCTTTAACGGCTTTAATTTTCAGATTGGGAATAGAACTTCAGGATAGTCCTGTGAGTTGAGAATTTATTCTATTTGATATAGAAACGTCTCGAGCATGAGCCCAGAGTTGAGCGAATAGTATAACATGAGCTTAGGAAGACTCATTGTGATGATAACTTTAGTGCTCAATCCGTTATGCACAACCAAAGCTTCTTAAAAGGACATATCCCAAATTGTCTGCCTAAACTGTGGCAAACGGGGTCACTGGAAGCGTGACTGCCGTATGGACAAGGCAGACATGAAGGAAGTGAAGGCGGGATAAGGCTCCGGCTTCAAGAATGTTTGTTATAAATATTATCTCTGTATCTAGTTTTAACCCATTGCGGGTATACCTTTATATTCTGAAACACCTGGTGTTTTTTTTCATAAAGATGATATTGAGATATCTACATTAGATGTAAATAATGGTCTTTATATTTTGAATATAAATGAATCTCAAACATATAACATGACAAACAAATAGCTCAAATTGAGTAATTCTAATGAGACATATTTGTGGCATTGTCGTCTGGGACGCATTAACAAGACTCGTATATCCACACTTTCGAAGAATGGATACTAGGACGGATTTGATCCTAATTCAAATGATGTCTACGAATCTAGTTTATTAGGCAAATAGCCTAAAACACATTTTACTTGGTAAAAGTGCAAGTGTCACTGATCTGTTAGCCCTCCTTCATAGTGACGTAAGTGTGCCCATGTCTAGCTAGGCTAGAGGTGGATATGAATACTTCGTAACCTTTACGGATGTGGCATCGCGTTACGGTTATGTGTATCTTATGAAACACAAGTCAGAAAATTTTGAGTAATTTAAAGAGTTTTGACACGAAGTAAGAAAACAGACAGGTAAAAGTATTAAAAACATTACGGTCGGACCATAGTGTAAAATACTTAAACATATGAGTTTCAAGATTACTTGAAAGAGTATGGTATTCTTTCACAGTAGACTCTTCCTGGAACACCTCAATTTGACGGTGTGTCCGAACATAAAAACCGAACTTTGTTGGACATGGTAAGGTTGACGATGAGTCGCTCTGAGCTAACCAATTTCCTTCTGAGGATACACACTAAACAGTGCAATACTTATTTTGAATAAGGTTCCATGAAAATCTGTTAGACAGACTTCATATTAGATATAAACAGGAAAGAAACCGAGTTTCTCATTCCTGAAGATTTGGGAATGCTGGGCATACGCTAAATGTTTGGATGATACCAAACTAGAACCCAATTCGGATAAGTGCCTATTTATAGGTTGTCATAGGGAAACCAAATTATAGTACTTATACAACTCACAAGAGAATAATGTAATTGTTGCTCTCCATGCGGTTTTCCTAAGAGGAATTCCTATATGCAGTGGTAAGTTGGAGGAAAGTAAAACTCGATGAAAATCGAAGTAATACTATTCCAGGCACCGAGTCCTTACGGAAAACAAATAGTTCATCCTATTGAGGATGAAACTGTACCACAGTCTTCGAATACTCAAGAACCGTGTAGGTCGGAGAGAGTCAGAAAACAACCTGTGAGGTATGGGTTTCTAATCTCAACTCATGTAGATATTAATCCTATTGAAGAAGACGAACCGGCGACGTATGAGGAAGTGATACAAGGTATCGACTCCTTTTATGTCACCCGCATTTGCTAGTAAGAGAGGAAGTACAATACAGGAAATGAGGCCGTCAACCACCGGAATAGTTCTGTCTCGAATGGGAATTGGTGGTGCAACCTCCAAAGGTTCAAGTTCCATGTTGATGATTACTTCTTGGCCTTCTCGCCTTTCCCTTCTCAACTGTTGGATGGTTCTTTCAATCTCTGGGTTAAGCGGTCGGATTTCAAAGCTTCTGGTTCGTCTCATGTAGTGTCTGAGAACCTAAAACACAAGAAAACATAAATAATAAGTAAAAAGAAAATTAGATACAAGTAAAGGTATCTAACCTCAAAACTAATAGTGAAAGATAAATAAGTCCCCGACAACAACTCCAAAAACTTGACCGGCGTAATCATACGCGTATAACGCAAGCGTACGTATCGTTCAAGTAGTATAAAAAGTATCGATCCCACGAGGACTTAATACCTAAGCTATTAATTTATGAAGCCAAGTTTTTACAAATACCTATATGGCTGGTTTTATACGATTTTGGCATAATTATGTACATTGGTAGGACTTGTTATAGACAAACAGTATCACCGCCTTTATGGCTGGTTTTATGTTTTTGGCATGCTTAGTACCTTGGTAGGACTAATTATTGACAGAAATGACTACCGCTTTTATGGTTGGTTCTTTTTATTGGCATAATTAATTCCTGTAATAGATTAAGTGGGTAAAAAATGGAAATTTATAAATTATGATAAAGCGAGATTTCTAAATGTTTAAAAGACTAAAAGTGGATCCCCTAACTCCAGTATTTCCTTCTATTATTGTATTCCAACCTAAAATCCTCCAACTACTTCAACAAAGCAAACTTTTCATTTCCGCATTATTCATTATTCTATTTTGCTAAATCTCTTCTCTGTGGATCGACCCCGGACTCACCGGGTTATTTTATTACTTTGACACTCTTATACTTGGGAGTAAAAGACCATTTTTTCGAGCGTGTCAAATTTTTGGCGCTGTTGCCGAGGAAGTATTATTTAGTAGATAGAATATTTATTATTTCTTCTTTCTCTACTTTTCTTTTCTTTTATTTTTATTTAGTATTTTGTTTTTATTTAAATTCTGCATCTTATCTTCCTCTTCTTTTCTTTTATTTATGTAGATCCCAACTGTCCCGATTAATCCTTGATGAACCCTGAACCCAGAAATCCCACATATAGAGAGACCTTGTTCTTAATTTTTCTTGGTTACAGGAAACAGAAAAATCAACTTAAAAGGTGTTTGTTGTTCATAAAAGAATTTTTGAACCATCCCCACGTAAAGATGCTCTCATAAAGCTTCACGAAAACATAATTCAAGACATTGAGAAAAATAAGCGAGATTCAATTGAGATCGGAATTAACAAGGGTTAGATGATGTTTTTATATCTAAATCATTGCATATGTATTTCCTTTATTGTTCTTTTCATTTTTTTTAGTTTAATTTCGTTTTTAAGTTTTGTATTGCAATTTCATATTTTTACATATAGTTTTTTTTTTAAGTTGCATGAAACACTGGTCTCGAACATCTGGTGGCAGATTAAAAAGAGAGTCCTCATCACCTTCATTTTTAGTCAGAATGACTGAAAACCAAATTGAAAATCCACCTACCCAAGTTGAAAACCCAGTTAATCTGGAAGAAAACGAGTCTCAGCACGGAGATCCTAATCACCCTAGGACACTCAGACAATTCATGAATCCCACTAGGTCAGGATCACCATCTTGCATTATTTTTCCTCCAAAAGTAGCACGTTTCAATTTTAAATCAAGTGTCATCAATCTTTTACCCACATTTCATGGTCTAGAATCAGAAAACCCTTATCAGCACCTAAGAGAGTTTGAAGAATTATGTAACACTTGCACAGACCAAAATTGTAGTATGAATATAATTCGGTTAAAGTTTTTTCCCTTTTCTTTAAAGGATAAAGATAAAATTTGGCTACAAAACCTTAGGTCAGGATCTATTAGAACATGGGATGATTTACAAGAGCAGTTTCTTATAAAGTTCTTTCCCCCTCATAGGATAAATTCCTTTAAGAGAATAATCACAACATTCACACAAGAGTCAGGGGAAACATTTTACCAATGTTGGGAGAGGTATAAAGAAATGTTAAATATTTGTCCACATCATGAGTTTGAAACATGGAGGTTAGTTGCCCAATTCTACGAGGGTTTAACACCCCAAGGTAGACAAGTAGTGGACATGATGTGTAGTGAGTTTAGGGATCAAGATCCCAAAGATGCACTAGATTACCTAGAGCATATAACAGAGAATACACAACAATGGGATACAATTGGTACATATGAGTCATCTGTTAAACCACAACCATCTGGTATAGGTATGTTTAACCTTAGGGAAGACCATGACCTTGCTGCCAAGTATGCATTTTTGTCAAAAAAATTGAGGCTTTAGAAACAGGGAAGAGGGATCATGTCAAGTCAGTTCAGGAAATCATATGTCAAATTTGTAGTTCAAATGAACATGTCACAAAAGTTTGCCCGTCCTTACCAGCCCTGAAAGAATGTCTCCATGACCAGGTCAGTTCCATAAATACATTCAATAGACCAAATCCAAACTCATACTCAGAGACCTATAATCATGGTTGGAGAAACCATCCAAACTTCAATTGGAGGAATGATAACCAAGCACAACCTTCACACCAACCTCCCCAGTTTCACCAGAATTTCCGAAACTCCCAGAATTATGCACCATATGTCCCACCACCTAAGAAAACCATTAAAGATAACATGAGTGCATTCATGGAAAAATAAGAAACCATCAATAACCAAAAATGCACAAATGATGAATGATTTGAAATAAACTTAAAATCACATCTGCTTGGGCCATTAAAGAGAAAGGTAAGTTTCCTACACAACCTCAATCAAATCCCAAAAGTCATCAAAACCCTCACGAGGGTAGTTCTGGAAGTCAACACTTAGACCAAGTCAAATCTATTATTACTCTTCATAGTGGTAAGACCATCCACATACATATTCTTGAACCTCGTGAAACTGAGGAAAAATCAGAATCAGAGGGTAAGAAATGGGTTGATGAGCCATTACCCATCGTTGATAATAACAGTTTTTCTCATGCACCTTCATTTCCTCAGGCATTAAAAACAAAGAAATTGAACCATTCCCCAGAGATTTATGAAATATTCAAACAAATAAAGGTCAATATCCCTTTGTTAAATTCCATTCAACAGATACCATCATATGCCAAATTTCTTAAAGATTTGTGCCCTGTTAAAAGAAAACACCAAGTAAGAAAGAAAGCTTTTCTAGCTAAACAGGTAAGTTTCATTCTCTCAACCAATAATGCATTAAAATACAAAGACCCTGGTTGTCCAACTATTTCTTGTATTATTGGAATCAAAACATTGAACATGTTTTGCTTGATCTTAGAGCTAGCGTAAATTTATTGCCATTTTCGGTTTACCAACAACTTAATACCGGTGAGACGAAACCAACCTCAACTACCCTTTTACTTGCCGATAGATCAGTTAAGGTACCAAAAGGAATTGTGGAAGATGTGTTATTGCAAATCGATAAATTTGTATATCCTGTGGATTTTATTGTTTTAGAAACACAACCTGTGGCATGCAGTTTTAAGCCAATCCATGTAATACTTGGTGATGAGTGGTAAAACTATCACTATTTCCCACTCATTTAACTTAATATTTTGTATAGTTTCTTGAGTTTTGTGAATATTTTGATGTGTTTTGTGTTATTTTTTAGATAAATAAAGTTTCAGGACATTCTGGAGGTGATTTGGAGCAAAACTATGAAATTTGGTGAAATTTGGCAAAAATGGTATTTTGGTAATTTTGGATGTCTCAACACCGAAACCCTTGGCATCCCGACCTCTAACGTGCACCGGAGACTGCTAATATGCGCCAGGTCAACAAGTCAAAGTTGCCAAGTTTGACTTTGCTAACGTGCACCATGCCACGTGTCATCATCACAAGCAATCTGCTAACGTGCACCGCATGCCACGTGTCAAAAATTCAACGAGCCGTTTTTTTTTAGCCACCATGCCACGTGTCGAAAATTCAGCGATCCAAAAAAATAATAATAAAAAAAAAATCAGAAAAATAATAATAAAGAATTGAATTTTTTTGCCTATAAATTGAGTTTGATTTCTTAAGTTTCAAATGTACCTCATCCTATGAAATCCTTATAAATAAATTGAGATTTCTCTTCTTTAGTTTCTTTTATTCAGTTTTATTTACGTTTGTAGTAGTAATTCTCTTCTATAAATAGTAGTTTTCATTCATCCATGAGGAGCTAACTTCTCCATGCTGAGGTAAAAAGATAATTCTTTTACTTTTTGCTATTTAGATTAATCTCCCTTAAAATATAATATATAAACTATTTAAAACCTGAATTAATAAAGGATACCGCCATTCCGGACGGTTGGTTATTCAATTTAAATTGGTTAAACCTGACTTAATGAGGATACCGTCATACTGGACGGTTGGTTTAAGTTTATATTTCTGTTCCGCCTTATGGATGGTATATTTGAATTTGACTTAATCAGGATACCGCCATTCCGGACGGTTGATTTAAAATATCACAAGATTATATATATTATTTTATGGGAGATATCTAAATAGTGAATAGTAGAAGTTAATTCCTTTTACCTTAGCATTTCTTTTTATTACTTTTCAATAATTTCATTTTATGTCTCTTAAGTTTATATCAGCTTTAGCTATGTGTTGTAACTAAATTAAATATTTAGGGTTGTGATAAAATCTAATATCACTGGTTTTAAAAAGGATTAGATTATAGTTTGGGTAATTAAATAGTTATTTGTTGAGTCATAATCTTAATGCCTTTTTATTAACTGATCACTAATAAAATTGAATAGATAAACCTAAAATGAACTAGACATAGGGACTTTAAGTTTAAAGACCTTATACTCAACAACCCACGATCTTCTTTAAGGATAGATAAACCTTTAATAGATTTCCTTACAGGATAGTAATATACCTGTTGGGCGGGGGTAATCATAATTGGAATTCAAACTTATTGAATCTAGGTAATTTGGTTGATATAGACATATAATTCAATTGAATTAAACTAGGTATTTGTAAATGGCCATCGGAAGAGGCTTTTACATAATTTAATATTCCAGATTAATAAACCAATATTTACCCAACTATGATTTAACTACTTCATCTTTTAATTAATATTGGAAGAATTCACAACCCTAGATAGTTTTAATTCTCATTAATCTACTCTCAATTTCTTTTACTTGTTTTAAATTTAGAATCATCATTATCCTTTCAAACAACTTGTTAGATATTAGTAATCACTTGACCTCATAAAATTAATAGAATATATATTAAGTCCTCGTGGGAGCGATACTTTTAATACTACTTGAACGATATGTGCGCTTGCGTTATACGTGTGTGATTACGCCTGTCAAGTTTTTGGCGCCGTTACCGGGGACTTCTTTATCTTTTACTATTAGTTTATGGGTTAGATACGTTACTTGTATCTAATTTTCTTTTTACTTATTGTTTTCGTTTTATTGTGTTTCAGGTTATCAGAATCTTAATGAGACGAACCAGAAGCTTTGAACTACGACCGCTTGACCCAGAAATTGAAAGAACCATCAGACAGTTGAGAAGGGAAATGAGACAACGCCAAGAAGCAATTGTTAACATGGAACCTGAACCTTTGGAGATTGCACCACCAATTCCCATTCGAGATAGAACCATTCCGGTGGTTGATGGCCTCATTTCATGTATTGTACTTCCTCTTTTACCAGCGAATGCAAGTGACATCAAAACTTGCATTCAGATGATTCAGCAATCAGTGCAATTTGGGGGAAAAGCAATTGAAGATCCTAATACCCACATCAGCAACTTCCTGGAAGTTTGCGGCACTTTCAATTACAACCGAGAAGCTAAAGAAGCAATGAGACTGCGTGTTTTTCCATACTCCTTGAAGGACAGAGCTAAAGCTTGGCTACATTCACTTCCAGCAGGTTCTATCAGAACTTGGAACACTTTAGCCACCAAATTTCTTGCAAAGTACTTTCCACCAGCCAGAACTGGAAAACTGAGGAATGACATCACATCCTTTGTACAACAAGAATCAGAAACTCTCTACGAAGCTTGGGAAAGGTACAAAGATTTGCTCCGGAAATGTCCTCACCATGAGATTCCAAAATGGCTTCAAGTCCAAACATTCTATAATGGACTTTCTGGAATAATGAGAACCACAATTGATGCTGCTGCTGGAGGAGCATTGATGGCAAAAGGAGAAGATCAAGCTTGGGGCCTAATCGAAGAAATGGCCAACAACAATTCCTTGTGGCCAACAAAAAGAAGCATGATTCAACGAATTGCTGGAATTTATGAGGTTGGAGCCAATTCAGCAGTCAGTACCAAACTAGATCAAATATGCAAATTCATTGAGACTCTCGGTATGCAAAGCAACATTGGAACCATAAATTCACCATATGGAGAAGCACCAGAACAAAATCAACATGAAGAAACGGTGAATTATGTCAACAATTTCAACAGACATGGGAACAATCCATATTCCAACACCTACAATCCAGGGTGGAGGAATCATCCCAATTTCTTATGGAGCAACAATTCAGGGCAAAAGAACTATCCACCACCTGGATTCCAGCAACAGAACAAAAGCCAAGAGTTTGAAAAAGACCCAGAAATGAAAGATTGGCTTGCAGATGTTCAAAAAGCAACAAGCAGCATATGATGCTATGTTTCAAAACCAATCTGCTTCCATCAAAGCACTGGAGAATTAAATTGGACAACTAGCCAATGCTCAGAGTTACAGACCACCAGGAAATCTTCCCAGCAATATAGAACCAAATCCGAGGAACCGAGGGAAGGAGCAATGTCAAGCCATCACCTTGAAAAGTGGTACTGAAATCAACAAAGATGTTGGAATCAAGGCAACCGTTGAAGATATTCCAAAAGAAGCAAAGAAACAGATGGAAGAAAAAGAAATAAATGAAAAAGAAGCAAAGGAAAAAGAACAGATCACTCCACATCCACTTTTTCCTCAGCGTCTTCAGAAAAGCAACCTGGACAAGCAATTTGCTCGATTCTTGGAGGTTTTCAAAAAGCTGCACATCAACATCCCTTTTGCAGAAGCTTTGGAACAAATGCCCAGTTATACGAAATTCATGAAAGACATTATTTCACGAAAACGGAGATTGGGAGATTATGAGACAGTAGCATTATCAGAAGAATACAGCGCCATCATTCAGAGAAAACTTCCCCTAAAGTTGAAGGATCCTGGAAGTTTCACCATTCCTTGCATCATAGGAGAACATAACTTCGGTAAGGCTTTATGTGATTTAGGTGCAAGTGTTAATTTAATGCCTTTTTCCATTTACAGGAAACTGCAAATTGGAGAAGCAATGCCTACCTCAGTTTCACTACAACTTGCTGATATAACGCTCGCATTTCCAAGATGAGTTGTTGAAGATGTGCTGGTTAAAGTTGATAAACTCATTCTCCCAGCAGACTTCATTATCCTTGACATGGATGAAGACAAATATGTGCCAATCATCCTTGGGAGACCATTCTTAGCAACAGGTCGAATAGTGATTGATGTACAAAAAGGAGAACTGACCATGAAATTTCAGGACCAAAAAGTTACCTTCAATGTTTTCAAAGCCATGAAATTCCCAAGTGAAGAAAAAGAGGAAGAATGTTTCAGAATTGATGTTGTTGATAGTATCATTCATGATACTGATACAATTCCTACGGAAAAACTTGAAGCTTGCATCACCAACATGACTGAAACTGAGTTAGATGCTGAAATCTGGAATGTATCAACTATCTTGACAAGCCATTTCGTTTCAAAGTGACACAACCAATTGAAAGTTTGGAACTACCAAGAAAGACCGGATCAAGCCTTCGATTGAAGAACCACCACAGTTGGAGTTGAAGTTACTTCCGAGTCATCTCAGGTATGTATTTCTTGGAAAATCTCCTGAATTACCTGTTATTATTTCATCTTCTCTAACATTGGAGCAGGAAGAAAAGTTATTGAGAGTGTTACGAGAGCATAAGAAAGCCATTGGCTGGACTATAGCAGACATTCGAGACATTAGTCCATCATTCTACATGCACAAGATCCTGATGAACGATGAGTACAAACCCACAGTAGAACATCAACGGAGACTCAATCCAATCATGAAGGAAGTTGTGAAGAAAGAAATCATCAAATGGTTGGATGCTGGCATCATCTACCCTATCTCAGACAACGGTTGGGTAAGTCATATGCAGTGTGTGCCGAAGAAATGAGGAATTACTATGGTTACCAATGAAAAGAATGAGCTAATCCCAACAAGAACGGTGACTGGATGAAGAGTATGTATGGAGTACAGGAAGCTGAACAAAGCCACGAGGAAGGATCATTTTCCGCTGCCATTCATTGATCAGATGCTGGAAAAATTAGCGGGACATGAGTTCTATTGCTTTCTAGATGGATATTCAGGGTACAATCAGATTGCTATCGCCCCAGAAGATCAGGAGAAAACCACATTTACATGTCACTATGGTACTTTTGCTTTCCGCAAGATGCCATTTGGATTATGTAATGCCCCTGCCACATTTCAGCGTTGCATGATGGCCATCTTCTCAGACATGCTGGAGCAGAGTATGGAGGTGTGGGACATAGAACTTGACGACGCTGTTCTAGACTCGCGGCCTAGTTGGGAGTACGGAGTAGCCCGCGGGAGACTAAACCGGAGAATGATGGAGTCGCCACCCGGTGTGAACCGGGAAAATGAGATTTAAGGCCGCACTCACCCCTCGCAAGGGAAGACCTCAAACCGTTGGGTTCGGAATGGTCTCTTACTTATGTCACTTGTAATGAAAGGATTTGTGCAATAATTTAGTCAAACCTAAGTAACACCTATTTCCAAGAGTATTAGGCTTCTCAGTTAAGATGCATGAAAGTAATCATCATAACGGAAAACATGCAATAGCACACGACAATCTCATGAACATGTTTCGATCATATAATGCGGAAAACAAAGAACAGCCTAAACATAATGCAAATTCCAAACGCAGAATAAAGGACTAATCATGCTTGAATACCATCTCATGAACACATCAAATAAATAAATGCAGGAATTCAAATAGTATGATTGATTACATGATACAAAAGAAATCACCTAAGAAACATTATGCATGACATATGATGAAAAGGACTCAGTTCAGTGTATGCGCGTTCGTGTAGCATTTGAAAACGCGTTCGAACGGTAAACATAAGGTTCTCATTCATGTGGCGTTTGATAACACGTTCGAACAGGACCAGACCTGATGAAACAAATACATACGTGTTCGAGTAGCGTTCGTAAACGCGTTCAAACGGTAAACAGAAGGTTCGCGTTCGTATAGTGTTTGACAACACGTTCGAACGGGACCAGACAGAAAACATGCGTTCGTGCGGCGTTCTGAAACGCGTTCGAACTGGGTTACAGCAGTGACCTCCAAAATACAGTAAACCACATGACACATACATGAACGGATGAATAGATGACACCTAATAAATAATAACGGGCTGAAAGGCGCGGCAAAGCATCATGGTACAGGATTTTAACCTATCAAAATAGAGGACCTTTAATCGCACTTACTAAGCCCATGCGCTTTATCTCGTCATTACATAAACAAATAGCATGCGGAAATCAAGTAGCGAATAATAAACAAATCAAAACAACATAAAACGAATATGCGCCGTTTACTCAAGTGGTACGTGGAGTTGTATCCCGAGTACAGATCATACTACTACGTCCATTTGGAATCGGCTATGAAATTTATGTCAGGGTTTCCATCCTATATACCACAAGAGACGACACATTTTCCGTTTTACTCAAGGGCCACAACATACATCATTCCACAATACATGCATTTTCTATCTATTAAAGGGCCACAATCATGCATCATAAACGACTCTCATGCGATAAAAATGAATAAAACAATTAAAAAGATAGATGGAAATAATAGGAAAATTACCCTCAGGTCTAACCTTTTATGTCGACTTTCGCACTCACATTTCATGGTGATCGGAAGGGCCAAAGCTCCGCAACTTTCTAGTTCACTGGTTCAACATTTTAGCTCATTGTTTCGCTGTTCGGGCTACTGTTTTGACTCCGTTTCGCTGCTATTTTCGCTGTATTTTCTAGTCACTGTTTTTGGTAATTTGTTCACTGTTTGGGGACTGTTTTGAGGTATTTTAGGGTACAGATCATGGGCTGTTCCAGGGACTGGTTTACTCTCGGTTTACTCACTATTTTGGGGTGATTTGTTCACTGGTTTTATGGGGTTAAGAGGTACGGTTTATGACTGTTCTCAGGACGTGATTAGAGGCAGTATGGGAGGCTATTTGCGTCAGTGGATTGGGCTGTTTGTAAAGGGGGTTATGCGCGTGAGTTGGGGCTGGTTTTAGAGGTACCTGATGCATCAAAGGGGTTGCTGGTTAGGTGGTTACTGGGCAGGGCAACGTGGCTTGAAGAATTTGGCTTCTTGTCAAAGCGTGAGAGGGGCTGATCACTGAGAGTTGTGAGAAGTGATGGGCTATGTGTTGTGCCGTGAAAGGGCAGCGTGAGGGTTTGGTCGGTTGTAGGGTTTTGTCGTGAATGTTGGAGAGGTGTATGTGTGTGATAAGTGCATGAAAATGTACTTTGAAACATCACTTATCTAGGCTTATTGTTTAGTATTTAGTTATATATTTTATATTTTATCACATAATTTTGATTGTTATATAATTTAGAAATATTTATTATTTACACTAATTTAGTGATTTTTATTGTAGGAATATTAACATATGAATCATGGGACAATACAAGTGTTTAGGGATGCATAGAACGCATACAGGAGTCGAGAACGCGAAGAGAAATATTGAATTGGCGCCGCGGCGCCACAATCCCATAAAAAATGCAGGGAGTATGGCGCCACGGCGCCATTTGTAAAGCAAAAAGGTGGCGTGAAGAGCTTCAGTTCACGTGGGACCGAAAGCATGAATGTGTGAGAGAATAAACAATTTAAAAGAGGAGTTTGCATGACATTGTTGACCAAAAACATAGCTCCAGCGTGAAGAATAAAGAAGAGAGAGAAAAAGGCATGACCAAATAAAACATGTGGGCCCAAGCTTCATTAGTTTACATGTTTTACAAAGACCAAATTGAGAGGTGGCAGCGTGAATGTTCAAAGGGGAAGCTGTGTGCAGAAAGAAAGAAACACGTGGGCCCATGATGGAATTAGGTTTTGAATAGTCAATGGTTATTTAAAGCTACAAAGTGGGCATCTAAAAAAGAGGCTGCCGTGTAATATAAATAGGGTTTTCAGCGTGAGTATAAAAGTGGGAGCCTGCTACGTGAACAAGCGGCCTGCTGCGTGAAGCAGCTTGCGCACGAAACAAAGAAACGAAAATAGAGAGCTGCGCATAATTGAAAAAACGCAGAAAGCAGAGAAGCAGTGCCGAGTCAGTTCAGAGAAGAAATCAGAGCTTTGAAGCCGGGACGCGGAGTCGTGATGATTCAGAACAAAATTCTCTCCAATCCCAGGCTATTTTTATTTCTTTTATGATGAACTAATCCCCTAGGCAAAGTAAGGGATAAACTCTTGTGTTGGATTTTATTATTTATGTTTTTTGATTCCTACGAACCTTTTAATTGTTTAATAAAATTAATGGTTGTTATTTTCTATCATCTTTTGATTTATTAATCCAGAAATTATATTTTGTCAAATCCCATATAGATCCAGTCATGCTTCTTCTATGTGTGGTTTGCGAATTTAATTGTGACTGGTAAAGTTGTTTTGCGTGTTGGTCTTCTGCTGCAGTATTGCCTGAGGGTATATTGTCGACGTTAGATAGCTCGTAACGATGGCTTTTGTATGCTGTTAACATAGAGAAAATAATCATTAATTACCTTAGATTTTGAATATGTGTAGAATTGAATATTTTCCGATTGTTGGTTTGGGATGTGAAACCTTCAATTGTGTAATATAGGAATCAATAACTGAATATAGGAGTTCGATGCAAGAGGATTCCCGAAGCTTTGTCATATCTCTCTGCCATTATATTTTAATATCTTTTCATTATTTTATTTATCTTTAATATAATTACCAATTTTATCGTTTTATTTATTAAGTTACCGTTAACGTTTTTGTTTGAGTAAATAGTTCATGTAACCATCTCTCTGAGGAATCGACACCCCAGCTATACTGCGATAACCGCAAGTCATATTTGGGCGTAATCAAAATTTGGCGCCGTTGCCGGGGAGACGGTTTACAAGCAAAAGGACCAAGTTTGCTTAGTCAACAATGAAGCGGTAACTTCGTTCCATTTTTTTATTATTAGTATTTTATTTTATTTTATTCATTTATTATTCGCTTATTTTTTTTCTTTTAGTATTTTAGTTTTTATTTTTAATTTGTTCTTTTATTTTTTCTAGTCGTTTTTTTAGTATTTATTTTAGTTATTTTATTTCTGTTTTAGTTCAGTTAGATTTAATTTTTATTTTATTCCTTTAATTTATTTATTTTTATTTTATTTTATTTTCGTATTATTAGCTTCAATACATGTCTAGACGTAGGGATATATTTGGTAGATTTATTAGGACTGAAGAAGAAAGCTCAGATTCTGAGAACATATTTGAAAATCCTTTTTCTACACCATCTGCGTCTAGCGCACATAATATGAGTGAATACGAGAGACCACCTAGGAGGACTCTTGAAGAGTACCGCCACCCAACTCGCACAACTACACCTTCGTGCATCATGTTTCCCCCTAATGCACCACATATAGACTTTAGGCCTGAATGATACAATATCTTCCAACTTTTCATGGGTTAGAGAGCGAGAATCCTTACGTGCATATTAGGGAGTTTGAAGAGGTAGTAGCAACCTTCCATGACCGGTTTGGAACCACTGACACAATTAGACTTAAGTTCTTCCATTTTGCCCTTAAGGATAGAGCTAAGAGCTGGTTTTATTCTTTAAGACCGCGATCAATAGGATCATGGGGCGAAATGACTCAGGCATTCTTTAATAAATATTTCCCACACCATAAGACGAATGCCTTGAAAAGACAAATTTCCACCTTCTCCCAGAGAGACAGTGAGACCCTTTACCAAACGTGGGAGAGGTATAAGGAGTTGTTAGCTAGTTGCCCCCACCATGGATATGAGAGTTGGCGTTTAGTAAGTTATTTCTATGATGGACTGACCCCTATGGAGCGCCAATTCGTTGAGATAATGTGCAATGGTGAGTTTATCCGAAAGGACCCTGATGAGGCATTCGAGTATTTAGATGACCTGGCTAAGAAATCACATACTTGGAGTGGACCTAATGCTGTAGATAACACTGATAGGACACACACTTCTCCTAGCAGAAGCCTACAACACTTTAGGGAAGAGGATAACATTAAGACACAAGTTGAGCTGTTAACTAGACAGATAGGAGCCTTAATAGCCAAAGACAGCAAGACAATGCATTCAGTAGCCCAGCTAGAATCCCAAGAGTGTCCCGTGTACGGTGAGATGAGAGGTACAAATGAGGAAAACTACAATACCTTAGGGATGTACCAGAAGCCTTATACACCATATCCAGATACCTATAATCCTAGTTGGTAGAATCATCCCAATGTTAGTTGGAGGCAGGAGTCCTATCAGCCTACCCAGACACCACAACCTAGGAATTACAGTACCCCACAGTATCACACACACCGCCATTCCTAGGAATTCTTTAGAGGATACTATGCAAGCATTTATAGAAGCCCAGAAATCAATTGTGGAGGCCCAGGACAAAACCAATCAAAGGATTGAGTTGTTGATATCTCAGGTAGCTGAAGACCAAAAAGAATTAAGAGTCAACTCTCTAAATTGACTAATGACCTGAGTGTACAAGAACAAGGAAAATTCTCATCTCAGGCTCAACCAAATCCACAAGGGCAACCCATAGCACAGACTGATCATAAGGTATCCAGTATAGGAGGTGTTCATGCCATAATCACTAGGAGTAGTAAAGAGGTAGGGATACAGAACACTTCCAACACTATAGGTGACCCTAAGGATGATAGTGTCAACACCTCCAAGAGAGAACAAGTGTCACATTTCCAAGTTAGAGTACCCTCTCCCCAAGAACTTACCAGTTTACATCTCGAGAAACAATCACAGGGTAAGGATGAGTGTCATTACTCATACATGTTAGAAACAGTCCTACCGAAACAGTTTCTCTACAACCTGAATCATATCCTCTTGAACTGAAACTGGTCCCAAAGAACCGAAAAGAGGAAATGAGAGTTCGTGCTCATTAAAGATTATACCTTGGAGATTAAAAAGGAGATTGAGAAAAATTTTCCATACGAGAAGTCCAAGATTTCTACAATCTCCAGACCTAAGAGGACCCATGGATACACTTGCCACAGCTAGACAAACATTCCCTCGTGTGTCTTCATCAGTACGCTAGATGGAAACCACCATGACAACTTGAGTGTTTGTGTCTGGCTGAAGACGTTAAACTTAGCGCTAGCGGGGAGGCAACCCTTGCATCTGCATTTATTTTTTATTTTATTTTATTTTATTTATTTACTTTAGTTTTATTTTATTGTGTGCTAACTGCATGTTTATTTTTTCTGTTTGCATGAGTGTTTATGCAGGAGTTAGCACAACCTACACAACCACACAACTAAAGTCTCACCAGTAGGAACCTGATCAACTCCGGTCTGGTAGTGTTGTTCCTTAATCATTTTTCTTTACATTTATCTTACATTGAGGACAATGCAAGTTTTAAGTGTGGGGGTGTGTGTGCATGCGCATGAAAACCTGTCATAAATACATTTTATTATTTTCTATAAAAAAAAAAATTGTTTTGTTTTTAGTCCTTGTTAGTTAAAGCATAAGTCCAATGATGATATTGTTTGTTTTAGGATGAAATCTTAGAAACATAAGTCCTTTAATACACTTTTATCTGATTTTGAGTAGTTTATCTATGTTAGACTCGTAAGCACTTAATTATGGGTTTTTAGTAGTGGAAGCCTGAGTAGTTAGCAAGATGACTAGTTGAATAAATTGTATGTCGATGAATGACCGTTTGCTTAGAGATCTATCCTGAATTGCTTGTGTTATGACGTATGGTATGGTTGCAAATAAAAGAAAAGTCTCTGAAGAAAGAAAGTAAACCATCTATAACCATATCGTGAAGCTACCCATGGGCGAGTATTAGGACCACCATGAGGAGAAATGCTACCTTAAAGGGTAGGTGGTTTGAAAAAAAATGGCAAAAGAGAAAGAAAAGAAAAATTCAAAAGAAAATGCAACAAGAGACAGGAAAGAAAAGAAAAAAATCATACCATATTGAGCACACATAAAAGCAACTACAGTTAATTGAGATATCTAGGTGGTTAGACCCATCGACCCCGATTTTTAAACGAAATCATTGAGTTGGCTTACCTAGGAATAAAAGCTGTGAACGAACCTTAGCACACACACACTTTGAGTCTAGCTTAGATGATTTATTCGAAGATTTAGATTCGAGTTGCGTTGAGTAGTACTTTGAAGGTTTCTATTGTTTCATTACTATGCATTCTTTGAGGACAAAATTATGTGAAACTATTGGGACCATTTAATTTTTATTTTTGCATGATTGTGTGTTTTAAATGACGTTTGTGGGTGTCGTCGCTGTAAGCCCTCACGAGACTATACTCGTCCACTAGGGACACCTAGGGGTTTAAAGGCTTGTTGCATACGCTAAATGCAATCGTGATCCCTACGAAAGTGGCTTAGATAATTTTTATTTATTCAGTTTTTTTTTATTTTATTTTTTACGCTTGAATTGTTAGGGACTAGCAATAAGTTGGTGGGGGGTTGTGATAAGTGCATGAAAATGTACTTTGAAACATCACTTATCTAGGCTTATTGTTTAGTATTTAGTTATATATTTATATTTTATCACATCAAATAATTTGATTGTTATATTAATTAGAAATATTTATTATTTACACTAATTTAGTGATTTTTATTTGTAGGAATATTAACATATGAATCATGGGACAATTACAAGTATTTAGGGATGCATAAAATGCATACAGAAGTCGAGAACGCGAAGAGGAAATATTGAATTGGCGCCGCGGCGCCACAATCCCATACAAAATGCAGGGAGTATGGCGCCACGGCGCCATTTGTAAAGCAAAAAGGTGGCGTGAAGAGCTTCAGTTCACGTGGGACCGAAAGCATGAATGTGTGAGAGAATAAACAATTTAAAAGAGGAGTTTGCATGACATTGTTGACCAAAAACATAGCTCCAGCGTGAAAATAAAGAAGAGAGAGAGAAAAAGGCATGACCAAATAAAACATGTGGGCCCAAGCTTCATTAGTTTACATGTTTTACAAAGACCAAATTGAGAGGTGGCAGCGTGAATGTTCAAAGGGGAAGCTGTGTGCAGAAAGAAAGAAACACGTGGGCCCATGATGGAATTAGGTTTTGAATAGTCAATGGTTATTTAAAGCTACAAAGTGGGCATCTAAAAAAGAGGCTGCCGTGTAATATAAATAGGGTTTTTCAGCGTGAGTATAAAAGTGGGAGCTGCTACGTGAACAAGCGGCCTGCTGCGTGAAGCAGCTTGCGCACGAAACAAAGAAAACGAAAATAGAGAGCTGCGCATAATGAAAAAAAAAACGCAGAAAGCAGAGAAGCAGTGCCGAGTCAGTTCAGAGAAGAAATCAGAGCTTTGAAGCCGGGACGCGGAGTCGTGATGATTCAGAACAATAATTCTCTCCAATCCCAGGCTATATTTTTATTCTTTTATGATGAACTAATCCCCTAGGCAAAGTAAGGGATAAACTCTTGTGTTGGATTTTATTATTTTATGTTTTTGATTCCTACGAACCTTTTAATTGTTTATAAAATTAATGGTTGTTATTTTCTATCATCTTTTGATTTATTAATCCAGAAATTATATTTTGTCAAATCCCATATAGATCCAGTCATGCTTCTTCTATGTGTGGTTTGCGAATTTAATTGTGACTGGTAAAGTTGTTTTGCGTGTTGGTCTTCTGCTGCAGTATTGCCTGAGGGTATATTGTCGACGTTAGATAGCTCGTAACGATGGCTTTTGTATGCTGTTTAACATAGGGAAAATAATCATTACCTTAGATTTTGAATATGTGTAGAATTGAATATTTTCCGATTGTTGGTTTGGGATGTGAAACCTTCAATTGTGTAATAATAGGAATCAATAACTGAATATAGGAGTTCGATGCAAGAGGGATTCCCGAAGCTTTGTCATATCTCTCTGCCATTATATTTTAATATCTTTCATTATTTTATTTATCTTTAATATAATTACCAATTTTTATCGTTTTATTTATTAAGTACCGTTAACGTTTTTGGTTTGAGTAAATAGTTCATGTAACCATCTCTCTGAGGAATCGACACCCCAGCTATACTGCGATAACCGCAAGTCATATTTGGGCGTAATCAGTGTTGTTGTGAGGTAGTGACGTCTGTGGGCTGCTAGATGGCTACGTGCTTGCTTGATGGTGGGGCTCGTGGCAGATTTGTGAATGTTGGGTGCTGCGTGAGGGGAGTGAGGTGGGCAGATACTTGTACGTGTAATGGAGTGATCAAGGGTAGAGGCGTGAAGGGAAGATTTTTGTGAGGTTGATGGCAGGTGGCGTGAAGTCTTCAACGTGAGGTTAAGGGGTGTGATTAATATGCTATTGTGTGAAGGGGCAAAGATATATGGCTGTTGTGGAGTGGCTTACGTGAGGGATATGAAGGGGGGCCGGTTGAGGAGTTAAGCGTGAGAGGGGTTTTGAACTCAGAGGCTGTTTAGGGTTTCACTTGCTGCATGGAGAAGGGGCGTGATTAGGGTTTATTTTGTGTGTTTTTCTTGAATTGCCGTGAGAGAGGAGATGGTGGCTAGGGTTTGTTGTTGCTTATATAGTGAGAGGGTAGGGTTAGGGTTTCTATCCATGGATTTATGTGTGTATTTAATTTAATTATTAAGACAAGAAATTATTTAAATTTGGTGAGTGAATTATTTAAATTAGGGGAGTGATTTATGTATTTTAGGAAAGAGATTTAATTTAATTTAATTTAGGTTTAATTTAATTTTTTTTATTTAATTTGTGACATGTATTTTAAATGTTTTAATTATTTAATTTGTGAGATGTGTTTTAAATGTCTTATTATTTTTGGATGTGATTTAAAATAGAGGTCCAACAAGCGAACCCGAAGTGAAACAAGCGAGTTAAATCCGACCAAATGCTAATTTCCAACTTTGCCCTTCCGACGTCTGTTTCCCGCGGCTTTCACAATCAAAGAGGTAGTGTCTCCATACGAGACTCATCATTGGGCTGATATGCAAAAATACAGTGCCTACAGTCACCCCCACTTTGATGGGACTTGTGCAGTGTGTGACAATGACAATCCTATCAAAGTACGTGCAATGTATTTTCACTTACCTGGCTCGCCAGCTGCCACCTGACTTGTCTGCTGCTTCGAACTGATTTGCTGATGTAGTAGATATGGTGGCGAGGTGCCTCGACCTCTGGGCTTTGTTCCCGAACCACCGAATGTGAACTGTGGTGATGATGCAGTGGGCCATCGACCCTGGGACGCATCCCGAAACAGCAACCGACAACGGGGGGGCACCTCGACCCTGGGAACCTCGACCCAACACCGCTGACAATAGGGACCTCGCTCACGAACTGATGATGTAGTGGGCATCTCGACCCTGAGCACCTCGACCCGGAACTACAACCGATAACGGGGGCACCTCAACCCTGGGCACCTCGACCCAACACCGCTGACAATAGGGACCTCGCGCCTTCGCACTGATGATGTAGTGGGCACCTCGACCGGGAAACTACGACCGACAACGGGGGCACCTCGACCCTGGGCACCTCGACCCCAACACCGCTGACAATAGGAACCTCACCCTCGAACTGATGATGTAGTGGGCACCTCGACCCTGGGCACCTCGACCCGGAATTACAACCGACAATAGGGGGCACCTCGACCCTGGACACCTCGACCAACACCGCTGATAATAGGGACCTCGCCCTCGAACTGATGATGTAGTGGGTCCTCGACCTGAACTGGTACTGATGTGGGCCTCGCTCCCAGACTGACACTGATGTGGGCCTCGCCCCAAACTGATATGGGCCTCGCCCCAAACTGATACTAGTGTGGGCCTCGCCCCAAACTGATACTAGTGTGGGCCTCGCCCTGGGACTCATCCCCAAGCTGATACTGATGTAGGCCTCGCCCCGGATTGATACTGATATGGGCCTCGCCCCCAGACTGATACTGATATGGGCCTCGCCCCCAGACCGAAACTGATGTGGGCCTCGCCCTAAACTGATATGGGCCTCGCCCCAAACTGATACTAATGTGGGCCTCGCCCCCGATTGATGCTGATGGGGCCTCGCCCCCAGACTGAAACTGACGTGGGCCTCGCCCCAAACTGATATGGGCCTCGCCCCAAACTGATACTAATGTGGGCCTCGCCCCAAACTGATGTGGGCCTCGCCCCCAGACTGATATGGGCCTCGCCCCAAACTGATACTGATATGGGTCTCGCCGCCCCCAGACTGATACTGATGTGGGCCTCGGCCCTGGACTTATCCCCAAAACTGATGCTGATGCTGATGTAATGGTTCTTCCCGAACTGTACTGTATGAGATGGTCCATTCCTGAACCGTTACTGTGAGGTGGTCCATTCCCGAACTGTTACTGTGAGGTGGTATATTCCCGAACCGTGCTGTGAGGTGATCCATTCCCAAACCGTACTCCATTCTCGGAGTGTCATTCCCGGCTTTGTTCATTCCCGAACTATGCTCCATTCTCGGAGTGCCATTCCCGGCTTTGTTCATTCCCGAACTGTACTTCATTCTCGGATTTCCCTTCTCGCTTGTTTATTCCAGAACCTTGCTCCATTCTTGGAGTGCCATTCTCGACTTGTTCATTCTCGAACTCTGCTCCATTTCTCGGATTGCCATTCTCGGCTTGTTCATTCTCGAACTGTGCTCTATTCTCGGAGTGCCATTCTCGGCTTGTTCATTCTCGAACTATACTGAATGTTGGCTTTATTCCCAGAGTGTCATACCCGACAAAACCGATGTTGTGTCTCCATACCGGAGTGCTACTGTAATATCTCCATCCCAGGAGTGCCGTACCTGGCAAAACTGATCTGATATCTCCATACATGGAGTGCCGTACCTGGAAAAACTGATACTGAACCAATGCGGGGCCTCGCCCCCAGAATGCCATACCCGCAGAACTAATACTGAACCAATGTGGGTCTCGCCTCCAGAATGCCATACCTGGCAAGCCTGCTATTGATGCTGATGATAATGGGGCCTCGCCCCCAGAGTGCCATACCCGGAAAAATTGATGCTGATAATAATGTGGGTTTTGCCCTATGATTCATTCCTGGATTCATTCTAAAACTTTGACAGCGTGGGCCTCGGCCCTGGGATTCATTCCCGGATTCATTCTAAAACTCTGCTGATGTGGGCCTCGGCCCTGGGATTCATTCCCGAATTCATTCCAAACCTCTGCTGATGTGGGCTTCGACCCTGGGACTCATCCCCAAAACTGAAATTGATATGGGCCTCAACCCTGGGATTCCTTCCTGGATTCACTCCAAAACTCTGACGATGTGGGCCTCGACCCTGGGATTCATTCTCGGATTTCCAAAACTCTGACGATGTGGGCCTCGACCTTGGGATTTATTCCCGAAACTGAAAAAATGCTATGTTGTTGTTTCTGGTGGGCTTGTCTTTACCGCTTTCTCTTTTTCTTCTTTTGAGACCTGTGAATACAAAACAAAACAAACACAAAAAAAAAATGCAAAATATGTTACGTGTATGCATGCATGCATGAATGAATTTCTTATTCCGCTGGGTTAGGTCTTCCGCCAGTTCTCCAAGTGATTGCTCAGTGTTCTCTCTTGGTCTCATGGCTCAATTTCTTGTTATTCTTCTTATTCACGGGGTGGTAGACTGGTCGCTCCCAGTCTTGATTTAGCTTTCTGCTCTCCGCTATTTGCACTTGGTCAAGATGAACCACATGGTGGGGCCTTCCATATCATCATGTTATATCAAATGCTATAAAATAGTCCCAATAGCTACACATATTATCGTCCTCAAAGAATGCCCAGTATTGAAACCAGAGAACCTTCAAAACATTCAATTCAACTCAAATCCAAGTCTTTGAATAAATTATCTAAGCCATACTCAAAGTGTGTGTGTGCAAAGGTTCATTCACAGCTTGATCCTAAGTAAGCCAACTCAATGATTTCGTTTCAAAAATCGGGATCGATGGGTCAAACCAACCTAGATGTCTCAATTATGCCTGCAGTTGCTTTTTTGTGCTTAATGTGTTATGGTTTTCTTTCTTTTTTTATCTCTCTCTTTTTCTCTTTCATTTTGAACTTCTTTTTTTTCTTTTCTTTTTTTTTCTTTTTTTTTTTTTTCAACACACATTACCCTTTAAGGTAGCATTTCTCCTCATGGTGGTCCTAATACTCGCCCATGGGTAGCTTCACGCTTATCGATTATAGGCGGTCTATTTTTTTTACTTAGAGACTTTTCTTTTATTTTCAACCATACCACACATCATAACACAAGCAAGTCAGGATAGACATCTAAGCAAACGGTCATTCACCGACCTACAATTTCTTCGACTAGTCACTTTGCTAACTACTCAGGTTTTCACCGCTAAGAATCATAATCAAGTGCTTACGAGTCTAACATAGATCAACAATTCAAAGCATCTGATAAAATCACATCAAGAGTTTATCGTTTCTAAGATTTCATCCTAAAGTAAACGATTTCATCATCGGACTTATGCCTAACTATTAAGGACTAAACAACCTTTTTTTTTTTTTTTTTTCTTTTTTTTCCTTTTCTTTTTTTGAAGGCCCCCCCAATGGTCTTTATATCCTTTCCGTAAGGTTTTCTATTTCTCGATTTCCTTTTCCCCGCTATCCATGTTTGATAAACTCCTATTTACAAACCTTTTTTTTTTTCTCTAACCCAACAGATATCTATGATGGCTTTTAAGACACGGGGGTTAACATGATGCATGTATGCATGAGATGCATGAGATGCGTGCGATGCATGTAATATATAAGCTCATTTAAAATATTTTACACTAGTTGGCCCATTATCATTTTAAAGTATTCAATCATACTATTGTGCGGTGCAAACTTGTCCCAGTTGAAAAGGCCCAACAGGTTTACACTTTGCGATAACATGGCTAAACAACTTCAAATGATAAGAGGCCCAAACATAAAATAGCCCATCGATATTTTAGAAGCTTTTGGCCCAACTGTCAAAGGACACAAACTCGTCCCAGTTTAAATGGCCCAACAAGTTCATATCTTTTGACAAAAGGTCCAACTGGATCCAAATGATGACGGTCCAAAACATCAATATAAATAAAAAAAATAAATAAATAATTTCTACTAGTTCTACGACTAAGGTTCACATGTGGGTTTACGGGAGTGCGGACAAAGACTCTCGCTGACAATGCCTTTAACTAAACCCCTTCAACCCACTGTAGACACGGTTAATTAAAGCACAAATCCAAACATTACAAGACATTATTTCGGGGCCGATTCTCTATCCCAGTGGAGTCGCCAGACTGTAGGACACAGAACTTGACGACGCTGTTCTAGACTCACGGCTTAGTTGGGAGTACGGAGTAGCCCGCGGGAGACTAAACCAGAGAATGATGGAGTCGCCACCTGGTGTGAACCGGGAAAATGAGATTTAAGGCCGCACTCACCCCTCGCAAGGGAAGACCTCAAACCGTTGGGTTCAGAATGGTCCCTTACTTATGTCACTTGTAATGAAAGGATTTGTTCAATAATTTAGTCAAACCTAAGTAACACATATTTCCAAGAGTATTAGGCTTCTCAGTTAAGATGCATGAAAGTAATCATCATAACGGAAAACATGTAATAGCACACGGAAATCTCATGAACATGTTTCGATCATATAATGCGGAAAACAAAGAACAACATAAACATAATGCAAATTCCAAACGCAGAATAAAGGACTAATCATGCTTGAATACCATCTTATGAACACATCAAATAAATAAATGCAGGAATTCAAATAGTATGATTGATTACATGATACAAAAGAAATCACCTAAGAAACAATTATGCATGACATATGATGAAAATGACTCAGTTCAGTGTATGCGAGTTCGTGTAGCGTTCGAAAACGCGTTCGAATGGTAAACATGAGGTTCTCGTTCATGTGGCGTTTGATAACGTGTTCGAACAGGACCAAACCTGATGAAACAAATGCATGCGCGTTCGAGTAGCGTTCGTAAACGCGTTCAAATGGTAAACAGAAGATTCGCGTTCGTAAAGCGTTGACAACGCGTTCGAACGGGACCAGACAGAAAAAATGCGTTCGTGCGGCGTTCTGAAATGCGTTCGAACTGGGTTATAGCAGTGACCTCCAAAATGCAGTAAACCACATGACACATACATGAACGGATGAATAGATGACAGCTAATAAATAATAATGGGCTGAAAGGCGCGGCAAAGCATCATGGTAAAGGATTTTAACCTCTCAAAATAGAGGACCTTTAATCGCACTTACTAAGCCCATGCGCTTTATCTCGTCATTACATAAACAAATAGCATGCGGAAATCAAGTAGCGAATAATAAACAAATCAAAACAACATAAAACGAAATATGCGCCGTTTACTCAAGTGGTACGTGGAGTTGTATCCCGAGTACAGATCATACTACCGTCCATTTGGAATCGGCTATGAAATTTATGTCAGGGTTTCCATCCTATATACCACAAGAGACGACACATTTTCCGTTTTACTCAAGGGCCACAACATACATCATTCCACAATACATGCATTTTCTATCTATTAAAGGGCCACAATCATGCATCAATAAACGACTCTCATGCGATAAAAATGAATAAAACAATTAAAAAGATAGATGGAAATAATAGGAAAAGTACCCTCAGGTCTAACCTTTTATGTCGACTTTCGGACTCGCATTTCACGGTGATCGGAAGGCCAAAGCTCCGTAACTTTCTGGTTCACAGGTTCAACGCTTTAGCTCGCTATTTCGCTATTCGGGCTACTGTTTTGACTCCGTTTCGCTGCTGTTTTCACTGTATTTTCTGGTCACTATTTTTGGTAATTTGTTCACTGTTTGGGGACTATTTTTGGGTATTTTAGGGTCCAGATCAGGGGCTGTTCTAGGGACTGGTTTACTCTCGGTTTACTCACTGTTTTGGGGTGATTTGTTCACTGGTTTTGTGGGGTTAAGAGGTATGGTTTATGGATGTTCTCAGGACGTGATTAGAGGCAGTATGGGAGGCTATTTGCGGCAGTGGATTGGGCTGTTTGTAGAGGGGGTTATGCGAGTGAGTTGGGGCTGGTTTTAGAGGTACCCAATGCGTCAAAGGGGTTGCTGGTTAGGTGGTTACTGGGCAGGGCAACGTGGCTTGACAAATTTGGCTTCTTGTCAAAGCATGAGAGGGGCTGATCACCGAGAGTTGTGAGAAGTGATGGGCTGTGTGTTGTGCCGTGAAAGGGCAGCGTGAGGGTTTGGTCGGTTGTAGGGTTTTTTCGTGAATGTTGGAGAGGTGTATGTCTATTGTTGTGAGGTAGTGACGTCTGTGGGCTGCTAGATGGCTTACGTGCGTGATGGTGGGCTCGTGGCAGATTTGTGAATGTTGGGTGCTGCGTGAGGGGAGTGAGGTGGGCAGATACTTGTACGTGTAATGGAGTGATCAAGGTTAGAGGCGTGAAGGCAAGCTTTTTGTGAGGTTGATGGCAGGTGGCGTGAAGTCTTCAACGTGAGGTTAAAGGGTGTGATTAATGTGTTGTTGCGTGAAGGGGCAAAGATATATGGCTGTTGTGGAGTGGCTTACGTGAGGGATATGAAGGGGGCCGGTTGATGAGTTAAGCGTGAGAGGGGTTTTGAACTCAGAGGCTGTTTTAGGGTTTCACTTGCTACATGGAGAAGGGGCGTGATTAGGGTTTATTTTTTGTGTGTTTTTTGTGAATTGCCGTGAGAGAGGATATGGTGGCTAGGGTTTGTTGTTGCTTATATAGTGAGAGGGTAGGGTTAGGGTTTCTATCCATGGATTTATGTGTGTATTTAATTTTAATTATTTAAGACAAGAAATTATTTAAATTTGGTGAGTGAATTATTTAAATTAGGGGAGTGATTTATGTATTTTAGGAAAAAGATTAATTTAATTTAATTTAATTTATGTTTAATTTAATTTATTTTAATTTAATTTGTGATATGTATTTTAAATGTTTTAGTTATTTAATTGTGAGATGTGTTTTAAATGTTTTAATTATTTTTGGATGTGATTTAAAATAGAGGTCCAACAAGCGAACCCGAAGCGAAACAAGCGAGTTAAATCTGACCAAATGCTAATTTCCAACTTTGCCCTTCCGACGTCCGTTTCCCGCGGCTTTCACAATCAAAGAGGTAGTGTCTCCATACGAGACTCATCATTGGGCTGATATGCAAAAATACAGTGCCTACATGAGGTTTTCATGGATGATTTTTCTGTGTTTGGAGATTCTTTTGATCATTGTTTGCAAAATCTGGAACATGTGTTACAAAGGTGTGAAGATACAAATCTGATACTCAACTGGGAGAAATGCCATTTTATGGTGCAGGAAGGCATAGTTCTTGGACACTGGATCTCACAAAAGGGAATCGAAGTAGACAAAGCAAAGATAGAGACAATTGAAAAACTACCTCCACCAACATCAGTCAAAGGAATTCGGAGTTTTCTTGGACATGCAGGTTTTTACAGGAGATTTATCAAAGACTTTTCCAAAATTGCAAAACCTCTTTGCAATCTTCTGGAAAAAGTTGTGTTTTTCAACTTCACCAAAGAATGCCAGGAAGCTTTTGAGATCTTAAAACAGAAGCTGGTTTCTGCCCCCATCATAGTAGCACCAGATTGGACCCTTCCATTTGAGGTAATGTGTGATGCTAGTGATTTTGATGTAGGTACAGTTTTGGGACAACGCAAAGCAAAGATATTCCACACCATTTACTACTCCAGCAGAACTTTGAATGAAGCTCAACTCAACTACACAACCACTGAAAAGGAGTTACTTGCAGTTGTGTTCGCTTTTGACAAATTCGCTCTTATCTGTTTGGTCCCAAAGTGGTGGTCTACACAGATCATTCAGCAATCAAATACCTGATCACAAAGAAAGATGCCAAACCCAGATTGATCCGTTGGATACTTCTTCTGCAAGAATTCGATGTGGAGATCAGAGACAGGAAAGGAACAGAAAACCAAGTGGCAGATCATCTATCGAGGCTCGAGAATGGAGAAATAGCTGGCAAAGAACTATCAATTAAAGAAACTTTTCCAGATGAACAGTTGTTTGCCATAAAACAACAGGAAGTCCCTTGGTATGCTGACTATGTCAACTACATAGTATCAGGAAAATGGTCGTTGGAATGGACAACTCAGCAACGGAAGAAATTCTTCAAAG
>SKCR01053605.1:0-30215 GCA_019454045.1 Zanthoxylum bungeanum | reverse complement strand
TTTATCATTTATATATCCAAGTAATCCAATTACAAAATGATAAAAGAGCAATTTCCTTTGTCACATAGTTAATTTGTACAAATGCACCATGTCTTTTACAAATAGTGATGCTATGAGTCATAATTGTCCAACACTTTTGTCTACCACTTTGATTTAATCCAACTAAATCAAGAGAAAGTTTATCAAATTGATTTGTTCATTGTCTACTACTTTGATTCAATCTAATTACATGAAGACAAATAAATTTATTATTACATATTTTATAATAATCAAAATATCATCAAATGTTAGAGATATTTATAAAATTACAATAAAGCTCTTGTGTGATTTTAGATTAATCCAATTAATCCAGTTGGCTCAAAATAAATAATTATAGTTATCCAATAACACTTAATTATTTTTATTGATAATTATAATATCAATATTATGTATTATCAATCATTATTAGTTACCCAAGTGCTCAATGAGTACACTTCATATTGTGGGACTCTCTAAGTCTAGACAAGTTTGTCAAATAAGCCTACCTTATACGTACGCAATTCGGCCACCTCCGAATTCGTGAAGAACACGAAAGATATTTCTGAATTATACAAGTCGAGATCATCACATATGTTTAACAATCCCTCCGTCGTAGACTATCCGAGTTGTACTTATGAAATATAGAATACACCGTCAAGTTTCTGAGGCGCACATCTCATATTTTGACATTTCCATAATTCTTTACAACTAATCAGAATACCATTTCTGATATATGCGATCAACCCTAGGTTATCGGCTTTGGCCAAAGTCTTAAGAATTGTGTCTTACTCACGTGGATACCTAAACCCTTATGGTACACATACGGGTCGACATATCCTATCTTGATACGCACTTGATTAACGAGTGCATCGGTCCACACCCAACGAACATCTAGTTGTCAAACCATGAAAGGTCTCTGACATATATGGCATCAAAGTGTGGAGGATCACACACAAAATCAATGCTATTTTATAATCAAATGATCACATATACTACTCGACTCGAGGAGATTCATATTGATGGTGGTGTGTACTTTCAACTATTAGGAATCACTTTTGAGTCATTCAGTATTCGCTCAAACGAATACCCACATGTCTATATGAGCTTCCCTTGCTCATGGTACATCAGGTTAAACCATTGGCACTCAAATTCCAATAGACATGTGCTAGTCTTATAGGTTATAGGAATCGACTATATTTCAAAACCAACAACTATGAATATTTACTTTAAAAATAGTTTATAATAGTAATTGTATCCCAAAATTTGACCACCCAGTGTCCAGTATTACTACATGATTATTCTAAAGTCGATGTCATTCTCAGCATATTTATATATCAATCTAATATGAATAATGACATTACCTATTTTATTAATAAATAATAAAATATGATGTATAATACATTATTCAGATTAGAGCTCCAAGTACCAACTCCAACACAGTTTATGTGCATGTCTCCAGTTTAATCATCGGACACGTCCGTTCCAGAATTTTTTTTTTGAATATGTTAATGCAATTGGAATTTTTCAAGATATGTTTTTTAGTGAGAAAAATGTGATGTAAAGGGAATTAGGCATAATGATTATTACGTAAAAGTTTAAATTTAATGTGACTAGGTCGTTAACAACATAGTTCGAAGTCCGTTCTACAGTAAATTATTGTAAATGACGATTTCGAATGAGACGTCAGATAACAGCAACAATGCGATTTATGTGGTAAATAGATGTGATGCTACAAAATTTCACATATGTAAAAATGATGTTGATAATCATAATCATCGGTAAACAAAGACGAGTAATGATGTTGGTTACATGATTAAAGAAAGGTATACTGATGTGAAGCGGTCACACTTTCCAAAAGCTATAATCGCTGACTTACAGATTGAGCATAATGTATCTGTGACATACTTACAAGCATATCAGACCAGTGAAATTTCCCTAAATTTTATTCAAGAAAGCCCAAAAGATTTGTATTCATTACAACTGCTATACTTTTATGTTTTGAGAAGAAAAAACCCATGTTCTATTTATTACATTATGGAAAATACAGAAAATAGATTTATGTACTACTTTTGGCTATTGTATCATGTGTGAGTCTTGCAGTGTATAAGTTGGTTAATTGTTGTGGACGAGTCTCAGCTGAAGGGAAAATATAAGAAAATGATGTTAGTTGCAACATATTTATATGGAAATAATCAGATTTTTCCTATTGCACTTAGGGTTGTGGTGATGAGGCCTAAGATACAACCTAAAATGCACAAGGACGAACCACTACCGTGTATGTTCCAGAGGGTCCAATCACGAGGTTTCAATCTAAGAAGATTCAAGAAGCAATTTATGGATTCATGTAGAGGACCATATCCAACTATTCACGAGCCTATACTACATTGAGTATGTACTTGAAGCTGGACGAACCTGTGATGGTGAACCTTATTAAGGCCATGGAGCATCAATGTACTTAGGCCTAATTTAGTATAGTTATTTGTTAGTTATTGTTGTTTTATTTAGGGCTTGACATTTATTTTAATTCCACCCTTTATTTATGTTTGGCATATTGCTTCGGATTTATTATGTTTGGGAATTAGGTTAAGCATGCATGAGTTTGCATGTGAGGTTAGCTTATGTTAGTTTTAGGATACACGCATTTTGGCATGTGGGTAGTTTAGTCTTTTTATAATTTGTGGGTTAGGGTTTTAGTTAAAGCCTCCATATAAAATACTAACTTTGGCTCTATTTTAGAAGAACACATCTTTTAATAAAAATATAATATTTTCGTGAGCTTTAAGAAACCTTTAACTTATTCTCACTAGTTTTGGCTTATTAAAGGTTTACTAACCCTTTATGGCACCCCCATTATCACTATAGGTTTCTGTCGCTTCTTCTTCAGAGGTCTAGAGTTTCAATCGATCTGTCTTAGCTTTCTTGGGAGCAATCTCAGTCTCGTAAGGGTTTTCTTGGCTTGTTCCAGGCATGTTTTCATCATGTGGAGTCCGGAAATGATGCATCTTGGGAATGGTTCACAAGGAAATTGCATGAAGTTATTGGGGAATTACCGCAATTGGTATTCATTTCTGATCGATATAAGTCTATTCAGAAAGCTATTTATAAGGTTTTTCTACTGCAACACATGACATTTGTTTTTACCATGTCCAAGGTAATATAAAGAAAAATTTCAAGATAACCACTAGAGAATGGGATAAATTTAGGCAGGGGTGTTCATGGGTCGAGGCGGGTCGGGTTTTTCATATTTTTTATGACCCAATCGGGATAGATAATTCGGGTCTTCCGACCCGAAACCCGAAATTTGAATAGGTGACCCGCGCGGGTCAGATCACAACGGGTTAGGTCAAAAAATTACGGGTTGGATCGGGTCAACATAATATACAGTAAATATAATATATAGAGTTTTAATGATACAAATTTGACAAGGTAAATGTGTAGCTGAAATGTCAAAGTATTTGATTAATTTATAAGTGGTCACAGGTTTGATTCTCAAGTTTTGCAATCTACATAATATGAAGTAAATATAATATATAGAGTTTTAATGATAGAAATTTGACTAGATAAGTGTGTAGCTGAAATGACAAAGTATTTGATTAATCTGTAAGTGGTCACAGGTTCAATTGTCAATTTTTACAATCTGAAATTTTTTTCTTTTTCATTTCATCGGGTCGGGTCGAGTCAGACCCGACCCTTCAGACATAAACCTGTAACCCGACCCAAAATTTTGGGTTGGGTTCAAATTGACCTGAAATCATCTTTAAAAATATATAAACCCGACCGGGTCGGGTCGAGTCCCGAACCTATGAACACCCCTAAATTTAAGTCAACATTTATAATAACTGTGAAATTATATGATCCGATTGTGTTTGATGAGCATATGTGTGGGTTATGGACAATCTACTCAAGTGCTGATAAATACTTAAAAGAGGATGTTGGTGTATCAAATTGGAGTCGGGCTCATTTTGATGGTAGAAGATATATTATACTTACCACCAATATCACAGAGAGTTGTAATGCTATGATGAAAGAAGCACGTAAATTTCTGATTACTCATGTAGTTGAATTCTTTAGACATACAATACTTAAATGGTTTTATGAGAGGAAGATCGTTGCAGAAGCGATGACAACTGAATTGACAACATGGGCCCAAAACATTGTTGATGATAGGAGAAAGAAAGTTGATGGAATGCGTGTGTTTCCTATATCTAACCATGAAATTCAAGTTTCTGGTGGACAAATGAAAGATGGAATTGTCAACTTAAGAAAAAAAAATTGTAATTGTAAAATAATCCAAACATATCGACTAGTTTGTTGCCACGTCATTACCTCATGACAAGTCCAGCGTGTAGATTATGTTGCCATTTATTCTGATTTTTACAAAATGGACACATTGGTTACAACATATTCATATTCTATTTATCTAGTTAGAGAATCAGATAATTGAAAATTTTCAGAGGATATTCGCACATAAAAAGTATTGCCACCGAAATACACTAATGTGTCCGGTCGTCATAAAACACAGCAAATACCTTCTATAGGCGAGGAAGTGCGAATCCAACATTGTTCACGTTGCAATGAATGCGGTCATAACCGAAGGAATTGTACCAATCCTATTATTTCTTCACATAATAATATATAAGCATTTCTGTTTATTTGTAAGAAATATTCGAATTTTCTTAAAAGCATATGTTTTCTAAAAACATGTATTCTGTGAAACAGTTTGACAATATGTTACGATGCGATAATTTTTGGACTAAGCGATGATTGTTGGACTAAACGACGGTTCTTACATAATCACAAACACCGAGTCATACAAATCAAAACAATCACTACATAAAGTAAATTTTACATATATTCAATAATTCAGATATTATAATATCTGGCCACTAAGTAATTCAAAGAAAATTTTCTTCCTAAAATATTCCATGTGTCCCAAATCAAATTGAGACAATTGATTATACACCTTATATAAAATAAAAATTACCATAAATATACAATCACTTCTTTCAGTCATTTGTTGTGGGATGCTTCAGCAATCCGCATCATATTCTTGCTTCTAATGCTATCTATTTCGAGCCGGACAGTGTAGAAGCAATTTTGAACTAACCAAACTGGGAGAATCTTCTTTAATAGTTGGACTTCTATATAATTTTCTTTGTTGGAATACCCATTTAGATATGAATCGAAAATCCAGATTTGACTTGTATTCAGATTGAATTCTACCATGACCTAGTGTTCACCCTTCATGTTGACCAACAAATATACCTATATAGTATTTGTATAAATAAAAAAATTAATATAAATATTTGAACTTGTAGCATTATTAAAATAACATTGTACTTATAGAGTCTATCGTCGTCCAAGACCTTAATGACACTAGACTAGTATGATAGTATGCAAGGAAGTTATCGTTGAATAAAATCTTGTTAATGTCACATCCACACTCGTTTCAAGCTTGATATGTAAAAAATCTAGAATTAAAATTGACATCAACTATCATCGCCAACCACATAAATCTAAAAAGAAATGCCAGGACACTTACCTAAAACCATGTATCCATAATCACAGCTCGTTAATTTATTTACATATTTGTATGCTGCTGCTCACTGATCAATCACAAATATGAATTGATTTACTATAATCTAAATATATAAATTTAATTAAAATCGGCAATTCCAAAAAAAATAAAAATATATAAATCTTAAAATATAACTCACATCATTAACGAGCAGTCTTTCTCCACCAAAGCCCATCAATGAATTATAAAATACTCGATCGTATTTGATGCCAGTAATCTCTAATTCCCACTTATACCAACTCTCGAAATTCACAAATACGATCGACATGTTGCATATTTCAATGGATTTGAGAGCAGTGAAGACTTCTTTAAGGGCCATCTAAACATGCTTACGACTTCAGGCTGGTTGGTCACATTTTGAATAATTTGTGAACCGTGTTGAAAATAACCGAAGCCAGTCGAGGGTGATGCCATCTCAGGATCATGAACAAAAACACATGTTATACTCTATTCATAATACTGTTAAACTGTATGACAAAGTGTTTTCTAAGCGACAAACTATCGCACAATCGTGGCATAAATATATTGACTAAGAAAAGTGTGCGACAATAATATGTGTTGTGTGATAGATGGTGTGTGATGGCATTTAGTTTGTCGCATAGAAATTGTCACGCAGCACACAATCCTGTTGCATAGATCAAGTTTTGTTGCACATATCATGTCGCACTGTGCGACACACAATGTGAAATATTGTCGGTCATTTTCATAGTGTCACATCACAATCTCATATTCTTCCACACACGTTCTATAAATATGTCAAAAATGACATTTGTATAATAATCATAAAATTAGCATTTGCAATATATACATCGAAAGATGGCCGAGATGTAGAAGCCACAAACTATGTGATGGCCTCTTTCATGGTTGCAACCTCTTACAACATTGTTTGTCCAAATTACGCAGTTTCCATCCTCTCAGCTTGCAATCATTAAAAACTCTATACTGGAGTTCATAGAATTCTTTATTTTAAACTTCAATAGAAACTACAAGCAGTCATAGTCTGCATAGCACCTCTCTATGATCAAACTACTCGTGTACTGTTTGATGAGGTTGACTGAAGTACTCATGTTGTGTTTGATGGTGAAGAATGAACTGCTTCTATTGTGTTTAACGATGAGGAGTGAATTGCTCATGTTGAGTGAATTATTGGAAATATAGAGACTAATGATGAATATTTTTGCATCATGTGGGGACAGATAAGGAATATTGTGCTCGTCATGTCGAGGGATTTGATTGAAAATATTATGTGGTATAAGGTATGCCTCACTCATAGCACCTCTCAAATATCTCTTCGACTAAGTTGTCCATGACTAATGCTTGATCCTCAACCATCACTTGATTAATATATCCTATAAGATCTTTCATCCGTTGTTTATAATGTCAACAATTACAATCATAATTGGACTAAATGTAATTATAGAACTTAAGTAAAGAATGTAAAAGTACTTACCTCTCTGATCCACCTTGGTGTATTCCGTAAAATACGCTTGACAGATTGCCAAGAGGGTTGATTTTTCTTAGTATATCTCGGCATCAAGATTTGTTTAACCTTCAACTGGAATTAAAACATAAGAAATTATTTACAATATACAACTGGTAAATTAATTAATATAAAGTTAATTTTATGAATAATACTCACGACATCATTCGTTTGTTGGAACAAAACGTCCAACTGAGCATCCGAGGGTTTTCCCTTAAGTTTCCACTTCAATATTAGATGACTGTGTGGAATTCTCTTCCTTTTTAGGCATATTGATATGAAAACCCTCTAATTTATCATGTATGAAAATCATAAACAAATCCATTCATATTGTACTTCTACTCTACATGTCTTGGATTCTCAACATGCTCTCTTTTGAACTTTTCCTCTTTACCATATAATCCTCGCTTGCACTCAGCATATATAACATTCCAAAACTGTCTTCCACATTGAAAACTTAAAATAGATCCTTATCTTCCATCAACTTTATCAGGCCATAATTAGCTAGCTTAGCCTCCGGTCAAGCCATCAATACCCTATCAGTAAAATAGTATAAAGATATCATCAATGTATCTTCATCGGGTATTAATGAGAAGTCCAACTGCTCCATCATCACTTCCATATCTCGTAACTTGGATCAGGACCAACGAGGGAAATATTGATCACACATGTTGTAAGTCTTGTACACACTTATAGAATCAACACCACACTGAAGGCCAATTACTAAAGTCCACTCATAGATCAAAAACCGAGTGAACTCATCTCCAATCTAAAATCATATTGGTTTTCTTCATCATCTTTGGATGGATAACTCTATTGATTAGCACATTGTGCATTATCATTTCGTTAAACTCCAAATCCATATTAAGAAAATATCCAAAAATCAATTGTTTGAATATTTACAGTTGCGTCTCGATCAAATTACTCCTTAGGATATCAAAAACTCTTATTTTCATCATGTTTGTTACCCACATCAGAAACGATCTTCTAGTAGTATAGCCAAAGTTCATGGGTGTGTCGACATATCTAAGAAATCAACAATATACATCATATCAGTCAAAAATTGAAAAAACTGCCTATCCGTATGACACAAGCTGTCAAAAATCTAAACCAATGCGACAATGTATTGTCGCACTGACGGTCACATACTTGGTCGCACTGTTTATTAGTGCGTGTGATAATATATGCCGCTTTATTTATCACACTGCGACATGTGTTGGCGAACAGTGCGACAAACACTGCGACATTTATTGTCGCACAATTGTCGTTCTATAACACAGCATGATAGTCATTGCGATAAAAACTATCATACTACTATAGATGCCTTCTCTTTGTCGCACTGACTGTCATATTGTTCTAAGTATAGTGCGAAAAAAATATGACACAAGCGTCGCACAACTGTTTTTGTTATGCGATAGTGTGACAGTTGTGCGACATATGTTGTGTTAGTTTGTCCAAGACATCCCCAGATCTCATAAACATGATTCTAAGTGTGAATAATCAAGTAAGTTGCGGAATATACTTACAATGCGAAATTCGAAACTTTTTTTGTATGTTGGAAGCTCCAAGCTTTCTTTTGAATTCAAAACTCAAGGGTGAGTTTCCATATCACCTCACAAGACTCTATAAGTGCTAGCTTTGAAGATTTTTGAAGCAAAACTCAATGGAGAGGAAGGAGCATTCACGCCGAAAGAGAGAGAAAGAGGAATAGTAGTTTTCCAAAACTAATACCAAAGTTAAAATTGTGTGTTGATTTTCAAAGTGGTGGTAGATATGAGAATAAATGCCACATTTACTATTTCAACCACCAACATCACAAATAGTGACTTTTGATGTAAGTCATGGGTCCCACCCATTTAATTCTAAATCTAGTTGGTTTACACAACACACTTTGGTCTCGGGTTCGTTTATTCTGAATAAATGAATTTTCCGTCGTTAAATAATTAAATCTAATTTAACTAAATAATAATGCATCGCAAAATTATTACGATAGTCGCTTACGAATTAATTCCAAATTAATTCGTTCGCTTGAATTAAAATCCAATTTTAATTCTGTATTGAAATCCAATTTTAATTAATATATCTGATATATTATTTTGGCCCAAATAAATAAATTTAATAGTAAAATCCAATTTAACTATTAAATTTATCTTACCGATTAATTCCAAATTAATCGCGTTCTCTCTTCTATACGAATTTAATCTCAGATAAATTCTTGCCGTAATTAATCTCAGATTAATTTTCTCTCTCATAATTAATCCCAGATTAATTCTATTCGAGTCAAATATCATCGGTGATTCTTTGATAAGCGACCCAAGAGATTCTTGGATATGTTGGTAGTAAATGCGGTTGTCGGACTATCCGACACGTGCGTACCCCGTACCACGTTCTCACCGATTTACAAGACATGATTGACTTCTAGCAAAGCACCGTGCCTACCCAATTCTCTAGAAATATTCAATAAGGAATATATAATCTGTATCAAGAGTAGTATACTAAGTATTGCGTATTACGATCCAGTATTGGATGTCATATGCTAGGCTTGGGGCTGGAATTGTGTCTGCCCCGTACGAAGTATATATCGGATCATCAGCAACTAGTCTCTGTAATTGGATAATCATGACCTAGTCATACTATCCCGATAGTTTCAGCATTTAAGAGTACTAGTTTTGTGTGTTGGTTATTATCTAGGTCCCATGATCAAACAAGACATGAAAACAATGCGTGAATACACCAACGAAGATAGCGGAATACTTACATCGGTTGGTTGAGTCGAATCGGCAACAAACAAAGCACAAAATGCTCACTGGTTTGGCGCCACTGCATGCAGTTCACTGCCTTCTGTCTTCTGTTTTTGAGCTGCGAAATGGAGCTCCTAACTTCGTCGGATGGATCCCGGCTCATGGGTGAACCTCCCTACCACCTTCGCAAGACTCGTAAGTGTGCTAGCACTTGAATTTTCACCATGAAAACCCACTCTTGCTTCCCCTTAGTGTCACGCCATTTCTGGTTCTGAACCAGTCCATTTTTGTTCTGTTTTGTGCGTGAGAGAAGAGAAAGAAAATGGAGAGATAGAAATGTGTTGACTTGTTACAAAAGGTGTAAAGGCTTTTCCTTTTATATTTTCCAAAAATATAAAATGATTTACCTTTTGCTTTAATTCAAAATCAAGCAAAAAGTTGGAGCCAAAAGCATAAAGTTTTCCCTCCAAAATGCTTTTTACACTTTATGTCAACTTTAAGTCATATCAACTTTAATAAAGTGACATGTCTTTGACGCTTGATGCGACTTGCGTCGCCGCACTCGAATTTGAAATACGAATGCGCTCGCAATCACACCCGGGCTCGGGTTCGTTAATTCCAAATTAACGATTTTTCCGTCGCGTCGTAATTAAATGATTACGCCTAGCGAATTCACTATTCACGTCGCTAACGAATTAATTCTAAATTAATTTGTTCGCCCGAATTAAAATCTAATTTTAATTCCGCGTCGAAATCTAATTTCATTTAATATATCGAATATATTAATTTAATCGATTAATTCCAAATTAATCATTATCTATCTCTTGACGATATTTTATCCTAGATAAAATATCTCCGTAATTAATCCTAGATTAATACTCTCTCTCTTCTATATAATCCCAGATTATTCAAGAGTGCGAGTTGTGCGTCATCGGTGGATTATCGGGAAGCGACCCATGAGATCCCCGAATTAGCTGGCAGTAAATACGGTCGTTGGAGTATCCGAATCACGTACGTACCAAGTACTACGTTCTACCGATTTACGAGACAAGGTCGACTCCTAGCAAAGCACCAAGTCTACCCAATTCTCCGGACATATCCATTTAAGAATATCAAAGATCTGTATCAAGCGTAGTAGTATACTAATGTATTGTGCATATCGGCCCAGTATCGGATAGTCACGTGCTAGGGATGGGGCTGGATAAGTGTCTGCCCCGTCCGAAGCACATATCGGATGTCTGGTAACATAGTCTCTATAATCGGATAGTTATGACCTGGTCACAATATCCCGATTGGTTGCGCAACACCCAAGAGCACTAGTACCGTATCCTGCGTGACATCATCTCCATAATGACTGAAGTGACACTTCCGTCTCGACATCACACCCAATACACTACGACTCTCTGATAAACCCAGAAGAAGTGGTGTACGCAGAACCGGTTAAAGCCTGTACCACCAAGACCAAAGTTTATCGATTATCGTAAGTATTAGCGATGTAAGTCTCAGGTTAAGACTATACACACCTACCTTGATTTCGGCCTCCCATAGACACATAGTCATAATACCAATGGGATTCCGAGGGGTCTATCCAGAGCGAAGCTGTTTCCCGTACCATCGGTGAAACACGACCTCCTATCGCACTTGCATAAGTATCCAATACTTATATATATGAGAACTATGTCGTTGTGCCCTCACAACGCACACAAGTGCAATACTAGCCTATTCCGCATTATCGATGTCCAGTCTCGATAATACTACGGCTAGGGATACTTAATGATTAATCCTTCGGGGACTGATACTGTCTCATATCATTCTCAGTCCAGGAACTAATCATAGGGACCTCTCTTCATTTATATATATTTATGGTGATCTAATCACAAATGATGAGAGTGCAATTTCCTTGTCACATAGTTAATTTGCTACAACAACACAATGATCTGTGCAAATAGTGACGCTATGGGTCATTTTGTCCAACAATCTCCCACTTGGCACATAGCGAGTCACTCAAGTGTCCTACACCTGAACTATGTACGGTTCGCTCAAATTGCTGAGAAAAGGTTTTCGTCAGCGGATTTGTTTGATTATCGTCTGACGCGATTTATACGATCATCACATCGCCACGATGTATGATCCGAACGAATCAGATGATATGGAAGTATATATCTGGATCGTCGATGAGACCTTTAATTCCTTAGCCTGTGCTGATGCCTAGCTCAGCTGCTAAAAGAACTATATCTAATCTAATTAGATTTATTATCGATCCAAATAGCTTCTATTGCTGCCTCAGCTGCAGCAATAATCCGCATTTGTTGTTTATTCGGCAACAATTATCTTGCTCGGAATATTTCCAGCTCACTGTCCCGTTATTCAAACTTTATAGTACCGTAGTATTTAATTGTTTGGAAACTTGTTGCAGTGATCCCAGTCACTTCAAGTTCTCCTTCTCTATAGTTTAAGACAGCATCTTTAGTTCTCTGAGATACTAACAGATGTTCTTAATCTTCAATCCAGTGACTATCACTTGGATTGACCTGATTGTGACTCCATATGCTCGAAGCGTATGAGACACCCTATCAAGTACATTTTAAATGTATAATTTCCCAGAGAGTGTTAACAACTCCAAATCTATCCCAGTAGATCTTTATTCCTTGAATAAGGTTGTTACTCCCCAGAATTCTACGGAGAATTTCTATTGAAAGAATATCTATGAAAGCCAAGCTTTCAGCAATTGCTTTATGGGAATTTCACTGTCAGTGCGCACTCCCACTAACCTCCTTATATACACAAGAATTATTTCGTTTTGATTCAAATCATAAACCATTATGATTATTTCAAAACGACAGTTCCAAGAACCTTATGCTTGCTTCAATCCAAACATGGATCGAATAACCCGCAAACCTTGTTTGTCGGTTATTCAAAATCGTCAGGATGTTGTAAACATCCTCCAAAAGGTTTCCTTTTCAGGAAAGCGATTTTGATCTACAACTGACTCATTTCATCAATTGAAATACGCAGTTTTCAACAAGCATCTTCAAAATGGATTTACCATGGCAACAGGTAAAAGATTGAACCGTTATTAACACAATGTTGATAACGATACCTTTCCGTCAAAAGCCCAGCTTTGTACGTTGGTATGTTGCCTTCCATGTATGTCTTCCTTGAAGACGTTTAATGTACCAATAGGCACAATGCCTTGTGGTACAACAACTAGTATCCAAAATAATGTTATACATGGAATCCATTTCGGACTCATGGCACTTTGCCATAATAGGGAGTCGACACCTCGTATCACTTCCTCAAAACGTAGTCGGTGGATATACCTTCATAAGATTGACATATTTATGAGGTTAGATCAGAAACCCATACCCTAGGTTGTTTTCTGACTCTATCCGATCTACTCAGTTCTTGTGTATTCGAAGATTAATGGTACAGATTCATTATTGATGAACTGTTTGTGTTCCATTAAGGACTTCGTGCCTTGAACAGTATTACTCCGATTTTCATCGAGTATCACTATCCTCCCACTGACCACTGCATATCGGTATTCCTCTCAGGAAAACCGCATGGTGAGCAACAATTACATTGTTCTCATGTGAGATTTATAAGTACTATACTTATGGTTTCCCTTAGGATGACCTATATTGGCACTTATCCAATTTGGGTTCTTAGTTTGGTATCATCCAAACGTTATGCCTGGCATACCCAAATTATCAGGAATGAGAAACCCTGTTTCTTTCCTGTTCATATCCTATATGACATCTGTCAAACAGATTTATATGGAACCTTATTCTAAATAAGTTTTGCACTGTTAATACATATCTGGTTGAAGAAGATAGTAGCTCAGAGCGACTCGTGATAAACCTTATCATGTCCAACAAAATTCGGTTTTAGTTCGGACACACCGTCTAACTGACGTGTCTCGGGAGGAGTCCTCATTTGAAAGAATACCGTACTCTTTCATGTACGTATGAAACTTACTGCTTAAGTATTTTCCATTACGGTCTTACCGTGGCGGAATAATACTATAGCCGATCTGTTTTTCTATTTCGTGTCGAAACTCTAAAGTTTCCGATTTGTGTTCTTCAAAAGAAACACATAACCATAACGTGATGCTACATCCGTCAAAGTCACGAAATATTCATGTTCACATCTAGTCTAGCTAGATATGGGCCCACTTACTCTACTATGAATAGGGCTAACAGATCGGTGGCACTTTTACTATTACCAAGTAAATAGTATTTTAGGTACTTTACCTAATAAACTAGATTTGCAGACCTTATTTGAATAGTCAAATCAGTCCTAGTACCCACTCTTCAAAAGTGTGGATATACGAGTCTCGTTTAATTGTGTCCTAGACAACAATGCCACAAATAAGTCTCTATTGATCAAATCAATTTGAGCTATTTATTTGTCATTTTTATATGTTTGAGATTTTATTATATTCAAAATATAAATTCTGTTATTCACATCTAATGTGTTTATCTCAGTATCATCTTTATATAATAAAACACTTTAGTGTTCTAGAATATAAAGGTTTTATCCGTAACGGATTAAACACTGATATAGAGATAATGTCTCTAGTCAAACTAGTTACATTATAACAGTTCCTAATTTAAGTACATACCCGAAGGGTAGTTCCTAATTTAGGTATCTACGGTCGAAACAGCGACTTTCGTCCCGTTTCCGATTCGCAGAGAAATCTCGGCTTGAAGTCAGTATCCAGCTCATAGCGGATTCTGAACATCAATACATATATTTTATGTACCACACTAAGTATTTAAAATCCAATTTCAATACTAGTAGTGAACATAACTTTGACAAATATTTTAAAGTCAGAGCCTCGCCCTTTCTTTAATTCCTTCGTGTCTTCCATATCCAAATGGTAGTCACTTTGGGATATGTCAATTATCTTTTCAATATTTCACAAACCTTTGGCCAAGCCTTGGGTTTCGGAATATCGAAACGATGTGCACCTTGTGCAACACGCCCAATTGCAAACTTTGACTTTTCACCTCTAGAATAGTCAAATCAATTCTCTAAGAATTATTAATTGCAATTTAATACTTTTAAATCTAAAATAGATTTATGATAAGTATATTAATTAAGCACTAAAGTCATCATCACATAAATCTTCCAAAGATTTTATGCTCTACTTATTTGCTTAATTATGGCCTAGATAAACAAGTTATTTTATCCAATAAAGTAACCTATTATGAATTCCCAATATGAAAATTAAATCATTTAAAACATTTAATCCAATTATATATTTTAAATATTCAACTTTTCAATTCTTTCTTGATTTTAATAGTCCAACTATTTAATCAATTTGAATAAAGTACTATTTATTATAATGATTACAATAATCCAATTATTTAATCAACTATAATTTTAATATTGATTACTATAATCTAATTATAAAATCAACTATCATTTTAATTCAATTATATTGATTACTATAATCCAATTATAAAATCAACTATATATTGAATGAGTTTGTATATAGTCCAATTATATATATTTTTAAAACAACTTAAAATATTAGTCCAACTAATACTTTTAATTAATAAGACGAGTAAAATATAGATGAGCGCGTTTAGCGAGTATTCGAACGAATGTTGCAAATTCAATACTTGCCTCCCACTATTTTTCGTCGAGCCTCTAACCCTCTGTCGAGTACTCGGGAAACCGTGTTTCCTAGTGGGCTAGGATCCCGTTAAATATCACACAATCTTGACTTTGGCCAACAAATTGTATGATAATTAACTAGGTAGATCTCGAAGATCAATTGGATCTCATCCAACTCCTAGATCCAGTAGGTGGACATCCAAGTCCCAAACATATATTTTATATATGCCTATACATCGAATGTATACCCTAACCTTTTTCCTCTGAATCAACTAGGCCTTGGCTTTGGCACAACAAACCTAGTGATCCCAGTCAAGCGCGGACCCATTGACATGGAAGCTTCGTAATCAATGTCAATGGACAAGAAGTGGTCTTGACTTTGGCCAACAAACCACAACTTGGACACGACACCGATATGGAACAAAGCCTCATGATTAAAACACATCTTGAGCAACAACCCCTGCCAATCTCGGATCTTGAGCAAGAATCACTCAATGGAAGGAAAATAAACGCTTGATATTTAACGAGGGTTTTTCGCGTGCAAATTGGCTACCAATTTAATTATCTTTGTTAAGGTCTCATCATCATACACCCTTAAACATGCATTCTAAATACATAATAAAGCGAGTATGAAAATAAATAATAATGATATGCGGATGGATACTTAACACATTGATCCTAGATCAAATCTCTCCATTTCTCACTCAAGCTAGCACTAGTATTACTTCTACCCGTTACACTACACTTCTAAAGAAACCTCATATACATAGAGGGGAATAGGTGAGAAGAGAATACAAAGAGAATAGAGGTGATAAGGCTGGACACGCAGGTCCAATTTAATAAATCGAATTTATTACAACAATTTCTAAAATTGCCCACCCGACTAACATCCATCCGATATACATTATTCATTCAACACAACCACGTATTCACACACATAAGCATGCTATCAATCAATCAATCAAATTAATTAATCTGATAATTAAGTGATCATCCAATGTTCAAACAACGATTTGATTTTGTTCGAGTCAAACTCGTTTTTGCGAATAAGTACTTAAAGTACGAATTCATGAATTAAATTAAACTACATCATTAAATCTAATTTAACATGTATTTAATACTAATTCACTATTCAATTCCAAATTAAATGTTACACTTTTATTTAATAAACCTTTTACGATTTAAATTCCAAATTTAATCGTAACGCGTCTCAAAGACCGATTAACGTCCAACGTCAATTCAATTAAAGTCCAATGGGCTTTTAATTGATTTCTTAAGGCGTGGACTTTTGGTCAACTCGGGTCAAACCGATAACCAAAATCCAATCCGGGATTTACCCCATAAGCCCATAAATCAATCTTGGCCCATTAGGCCCAATTGAACTTTAAAGGTTCATTAGCCGCATTTGGGCTTTATGGTTAAGGTTTTGGGCCCAATTGGATCCAATCCATTTGGCCTAAACCCAACTTGATAAATCAAGCCCAATAGGCCCAAATACAACATTAGAAGCCCAATATCAAAAATAGGCCCAATTAATTAAATATACAAAATCCAATTTCATATTCAATTAAACTAAAGTGTATTACATGATTAATCAACTAAATCAACATTTCTAAAACACTAAATTAGTCCAATTAATCATACTCAATTCATTATTATATGTCCAACACACAAATTGAAAAATCAAACCCATTTACATGCTACTAAGCTCTCGGCCAAGGAGGGATTTTGTGTCCGATTCGGTTTCAATCCAATCGAACCACAATCGACATTAAATCACCATCCAATTTGATTTCATACACATCCAATGTCACAAAATCAAAATTACCAAGACATTTGAGGGCATACACCAATTCGGCCAACATGAGAATTTTGGGGATTTATGTTCAATTCAAAGTACAATCCAATTGACATAAATTAACATCATCCTACATGATTCTAACTCATCAAATGAACCAAAAACAAAAATTCCAAGAATCCAAATCATCCACACATTCGGCCAAGTGAAGCAAATTGGGGATATTTGTTCATTCAAAATTCAATCTAATTAATTCAAATTAACATTATCCAACATCATTAAAACTCATCCAATGAACCAAAATGAAAAAATTCCAAATTTCCAATATGCTTCAACATTCGGCCAACATGAATAAATTGGGGAAAATTATTCCAAATTATTTTCTTGAAATTGATCCAATCCAACTTCAATTAAAGATCATTTAAACATGCTCAATTAATCAATTTAACCAAATCATGCTCAAAATCAAAATACCCAATTTTACATTCACATTCGGCCAAGGTCATCAAGTTGGGGAAAATAATTCCAAATCATTTTTCAACAAATGGTCCAACCAAAATGAAATTAAACATGTTATAAGCATACTTAAACAATCAATTTATTCAAATCATGCTCAACAAACATTTACCCAAATTTTAAGCCCTAAAATTTCATGCTTGAACCTATAGCTCTTGATGCCATTGTTGGTTATTATCTAGGTCCCATGATCAAACAAGACATGAAAACAATGCGTGAATACACCAACGAAGATAGCGGAATACTTACATCGGTTGGTTGAGTCGATTGAGTCGAATCGGCAACAAACAAAGCACAAAATGCTCACTGGTTTGGCGCCACTGCATGCAGTTCACTGCCTTCTGTCTTCTGTTTTTGAGCTGCGAAATGGAGCTCCTAACTTCGTCGGATGGATCCCGGCTCATGGGTGAACCTCCCTACCACCTTCGCAAGACTCGTAAGTGTGCTAGCACTTGAATTTTCACCATGAAAACCCACTCTTGCTTCCCTTAGTGTCACGCCATTTCTGGTTCTGAACCAGTCCATTTTTGTTCTGTTTTGTGCGTGAGAGAAGAGAAAGAAAATGGAGAGATAGAAATGTGTTGACTTGTTACAAAAGGTGTAAAGGCTTTTCCTTTTATATTTTCCAAAAATATAAAATGATTTACCTTTTGCTTTAATTCAAAATCAAGCAAAAAGTTGGAGCCAAAAGCATAAAGTTTTCCCTCCAAAATGCTTTTTACACTTTATGTCAACTTTAAGTCATATCAACTTTAATAAAGTGACATGTCTTTGACGCTTGATGCGACTTGCGTCGCCGCACTCGAATTTGAAATACGAATGCGCTCGCAATCACCCCAGGGCTCGGGTTCGTTAATTCCAAATTAACGATTTTTCCGTCGCGTCGTAATTAAATGATTACGCCTAGCGAATTCACTATTCACGTCGCTAACGAATTAATTCTAAATTAATTCGTTCGCCCGAATTAAAATCTAATTTTAATTCCGCGTCGAAATCTAATTTCATTTATATATCGAATATATTAATTTAATCGATTAATTCCAAATTAATCGTTATCTCTCTCTTGACGATATTTTATCCTAGATAAAATATCTCCGTAATTAATCCTAGATAAACTCTTCTCTCTTCTATATAATCCCAGATTATTCAAGAGTGCGAGTTGTGCGTCATCGGTAGATTATCGGGAAGCGACCCATGAGATCCCGGGATTAGCTGGCAGTAAATACGGTCGTCGGAGTATCCGAATCACGTACGTACCAAGTACTACGTTCTACCGATTTACATTTACAAGACAAGGTCGACTCCTAGCAAAGCACCAAGTCTACCCAATTCTCCGGACATATCCATTTAAGAATATCAAAGATCTGTATCAAGCGTAGTATACTATGTATTGTGCATATCGGCCCAGTATCAGATAGTCACGTGCTAGGGCTGGGGCTGGATAAGTGTCTGCCCCGTCCGAAACACATATCGGATGTCTGGTAACATAGTCTCTATAATCGGATAGTTATGACATGGTCACAATATCCCGATTGGTTGCGCAACACTCAAGAGCACTAGTACCGTATCCTGCGTGACATCATCTCCATAATGACTGAAGTGACACTTCCGTCTCGACATCACACCCAATACACTACGACTCTCTGATAAACCCAGAAGTGGTGTACGCAGAACCGTTAAAGCCTGTACCACCAAGACCAAAGTTATCGATTATCGTAAGTATTAGCGATGTAAGTCTCAGGTTAAGACTATACACACCTACCTTGATTTCGGCCTCCCATAGACACATAGTCATAATACCAATGGGATTCCGAGGTGTCTATCCAGAGCGTAGCTGTTTCCCGTACCATCGGTGAAACACGACCTCCTATCGCACTTGCATAAGTATCCAATACTTATATATATGAGAACTATGTCATTGTGCCCTCACAACGCACACAAGTGCAATACTAGCCTATTCCGCATTATCGATGTCCAGTCTCGATAATACCACGGCTATGGATACTTAATGATTAATCCTTCGGGGACTGATACTGTCTCATATCATTCTCAGTCCAGGAACTAATCATAGGGACCTCTCTTCATTTATATATATTTATGGTGATCTAATCACAAATGATGAGAGTGCAATTTCCTTGTCACATAGTTAATTTGCTACAACAACACAATGATCTGTGCAAATAGTGACGCTATGGGTCATTTTGTCCAACATTGTATCCCTTCGTGATCATCGTCTCCATATGACTGAAGTGATACTTCCATCTTGACATCACACCCAATACACTACGACTCTCAATAAACCCAGAAGAGGCGTACACAGAACCTGTTAAAGCTCCGGATGACCAAAACCAAAACATACTGATTGTCGTAAGTATTAGCGATGCAAGTCTCAGGTTAAGGCCACATGGACCTACCCTGATTCGGATTCCCATAGACACATAGACATACTACCAATGGGATTCCGATGGGTCTATCAAGAGCGGAGCTGTTCCCAGTCCAACGGCTAACAGAACCTCCTATCACACTTGCATAAGTATCCAATACTTAAACATATGCGAACTATGTCGTTAAGCTTCCATAACGCGCACAAGTGTAATACTAGTCTATTCTGTATTATCGATATCCAGTCTCGATAATACTACGACTAGGGATATTTAATGATTAAACCGTTCGTGGATTAATATTGTCTCATATCTTATTAATTCGGAACTAATCATAAGGACTTTTATCATTTATATATCCAAGTAATCCAATTACAAAATGATAAAATAGAAATTTCCTTTGTCACATAGTTAATTTGTACAAAAACACAATGTCTTTTACAAATAGTGATGCTATGGGTCATAATTTTCCAACAATCTCCCACTTGGCTCATAGCCAATCACTCAAGTATCTAACACCTGAACTATGTACATGTCGCTCAAACTTTTACTGAGAAATAGCTTTCGTCAGCGGATCTGCAATGTTGTCATCTGAGGCGATCTTTTCGATCTTCACATCGCCACGATGTATGATCTCATGAATAATATGAAACCGTCGAAGTACATGCTTGGATCGTTGATGAGACCGCAGTTCCTTAGCCTGTGCTATAGCCCCGTTATTGTCACAATTCAAAGGTACGGGCTCAACTACTAACAGAACTACTCCTAATCCAATTAGGAATTTACGAATCCAAACTACTTCTTTTGTTGCCTCAGCTGTAGTGATATATTCCGTTTCTGTTGTCGAATCGGCAATAGTCTCTTGCTTGGAAGATTTCCAGCTCACTGTTATGTTGTTCAAACAGAATATGTACCCCGATTGCGACTTACAATCGTCTTTATCGGTTTGGAAACTTGCATCGGCAAACCTAGTCACCTCAAGTCTCATTCTAAGAAGGCATCCGTAGTTCATCTAAGATATTTAAGGATGTTCTTAACTGCAATCCAGTGACCGTCACCTGGATCGTCTTGATAGCGACTGCATATGCTCAAAGCATATGAGACATCGGGTCACGTACATATCTTGACATACATGATCGATCCAACTGCAGAAGCGAAAGGGATCCGACTCATGTTATTTCTCTCATCTTTAGTTTTAGGACACATGTACTTAGATAGAGAGACGCCATGTGACACTGGAAATAACCTCTTCTATGACTGATCCATGTTGAATCTCTTCAACACTTTGTAAATGTACGAGCTCTGAGAGAGTCCAAACAGTTTTCTAGATCTATCCCGGTAGATCCTTATTCCCAGAATAAATGATGCTTCTCCCAGATCTTTCATGGAGAATTTTAAGGAAAGACAAGCTTTCACCGATTGTAGCATGGGAATGTCATTGCCAAAAAGTAATACACCGTCAACGTAAAGGATAATGAATGTCACTGCACTCCCACTAACCTTCTTATATACACAAGAATCATCTTCGTTTTGAATGAAACCATATTCTTTTATGATCTCATCAAAACATTGGTTCCAAGAATGTGATGCTTGCTTCAATCCATAATTGGATCAATTTAACTTACAAACCTTGTTTGCATGTTTTGGCACAAAAAAACCGTCAGGCTGTTGCATATAAACATCCTCCAAAAGGTTTTCGTTAAAGAAATCGGTTTTGACATCCATCTGCCATATTTCATAATCGAAATATGTTGCAATAACAAGCATTATCCGAATGGATTTAATCATGGCAACATGTGAAAATTTTTCGTCGTAATCGACACCATGTCGTTGACGATACCCTTTCGCTACAAACCTAGCTTTGTACGTTTGTATGTTTTCATCCATGTCCGTCTTCTTCTTGAAGACCCATTTACAATCAATCGGCTTAACGCCTTCTGGTGCATCAACCAGTGTCCAAACTTGGTTGGTATACATGGAATCCATTTCGGACATCATGGCATCTTGCCATAAAGTGGAGTCGATACCTTGTATCGCTCCCTCATACGTAGTCGGTTCGTTATCCTAAATAAGATTAATATCTACATGAGGTGACCTACACGGTTATTGTGTATTAGAATATTATGGAACAGTCTCATCCCTGATGAACTGTTGGTGTTCCGGGAGGGGTTCGGTGCCAGGAACAGTATCACTTCGATTTTCATCGAGTTCTACTTTCCTCCCACTTACCACTGCATCTAGGAATTCCTTTTTGAGGAAAACCACATGGAGAGCAACAAATGTTTTGTTCTCTTGTGGGTTGTAGAAGTAATATCCTTTGGTTTCCCTATGATAACCTACAAATATGCATTTATCCGATTTGGGTTCTAGTTTGGTACCATCCAAACGTTTAACGTATGCCCAGCATCCCCAAATCTTCAGGAATGAGAAACCTGGTTTCTTTCCTGTCCATATTTCATACGGAGTCTTTCCAACAGACTTTGATGGAACCTTATTCAAAATAAGTATTGCATAGTTCAATGCGTATCCCTAGAAGGAAATTGGTAGCTCAGTGCGACTCATCATTGACCTTACCATGTCCAACAAAGTTCGGTTTCTCCGTTCGGACACACCGTTTAATTGAGGTGTTCCGGGAGGAGTCCACTGTGAAAGAATACCATATTCTTTCAAGTAATCGAGAAACTCATTGGTTAAGTATTCTCCACCACGGTCCGACCGGAATGTTTTAATACTTTTACCGGTCTGTTTTCTACTTCGTGTCGAAACTCTTTGAATTTCTCAAAAGTATCTGACTTGTGTCTCATAAGATACACATAACCATAACGTGATGCATCATCCGTAAAGGTTACAAAGTATTCATATCCACCTCTAGCCTGGCTAGACATGGGCCCACATACGTCACTATGAACGAGGGCTAACAGTTCGGCGACACGTACACCTTTACCGCTAAAAGGTGTTTTAGGCATTTTTCCTAATAAACAAGATTCGCAGACATCATATGAATTAGGATCAAATCCATCCAATTATCCATTCTTCGAAAGAGTGGATATACGAGTCTTTTTAATGTGTCCCAAACAACAATGCCACAGATAAGTTTCATCTATTTTACTCAATTTGAGCTTTTTATTTGTCATATTATATTTTTGAGATTCATTTATATTCAAAATATAAAGACCATTATTAACATATGTTGTACATATCAAAATATCATCTTTATAAATAAAACACACAGTGTTCCGGAATACAAAGTATACCCGCATCGGGTCAAACAAGATACAGAGATAATGTTTCTAGTCAAACTAGGTACATAATAACAGTATCTTAAATTAAGTACATGCCCCGAGGGAAGATTCAAAATATAGGTGCCAACATCCAAAACGGTGACTCTAGTCCCATTTCAGACTCGGAGGTCGATCTCTCCTGAAGCCAGTCTCTTGCTAATCTGCAGATCCTACACATCAGTACATATATGAGTACCATATCCAGAATAAAAAATCCAATTCTTAAAACCAGTAGTGGACATGTTTATTTCAATAACAAACATACCTAAGGCCGGAGCCTTGCCCGCCCTCGCTTTCTTCAAGTTCGCCTGGTACTTACGGCAGTCACGCTTCTAGTGTCCCTGTTTTCCACAGTGTAGGCAGACGTCCTGTGATATGTCCTTAGTCTTCTCATAAGACTTTGATGATTTTGCCTTGCCAATCTTCTTCTTTTTCTTCACACATCCAGAAGCCTTCGGCCAAGCCTTGTCTTTGAGATGTCGAAGTAAGATGTGCCTCACGCTTCTTTCCCTTTAGAAGCTTTGGCTTTGCCTCTTTCAGCATCGCCATCAACTCTCCAAGAGTCTTCTCTTGGTTCATCATATTGTAGTTCATGATGAACCCGCTCCAGCAGTCGGGCAGAGACTGTAAGATCAAATCTATGGAAGTCTCAGCCTCGAAGGTTATGCCCAGCTGACCTAGCTATTCGATGTCAGTAATCATCTGTGACATATAGTGCTCGACAGATGTACCATCTGACATACATGAGCGAAAGAGCTTATTTTGCAATTCATACTTCTGAGATCTAAGATTAGATCTATGAAGGTCCTTCAATTTCAACATCATGTTGTAGGGATCCAATCCTTTATTTTAACGACGAAATTGAGGGGTCATTGCAGCAAGCATGACAGATTGAGCAGTTGATTTGTCATCACTATGAGTCATCATATTGATTTCGTACCTGGAGCTATCATTCCTAATAGACCCGCATATAGGAGTAATCTTGAGGAGACCAATGAACTTCAGAGGCAAATTGAAGAGCTGATGGAGAAGGGTTACTGTAGGCACTGCATTTTGCATGTAAGTCCCTATGATGAGTCTCATTTGGAGACACTACCTTTTATGTCACGGAAGTCGCGGGAAACGAATGTCGAAAGGGGAAATTCAGAATAAGTTTGTCATCGAATTCAATTCACATGTTCACTGCTTTCGTTCGTGCTGCATTCGTGAACACGTTCGAACGTCAAGCAGATTACGGGCGTTCGTGCAGCGTTCGAATCGACGTTCGAACGGTGTCGGTACTTCTGGTTTTGTTGCTAACCTCACGACCCAAGCCCAATTAGTCCACCAAAACCCACCCAAAGATAATTAAAACATTTAAAACATGTCACAAATTAAAATAATATCCTTCCTAAATTAAATAAATCACATCCAATTTAATATATTCACATACCTAAATGAAACAAATCAAATATATGATCTTCCTCATTTAAACAAATCTTGTCCCAATTAAATATATGCTTTCCTGTGTGACACTAATTAAATGGCATCTCTTTAATACACAAATCTTATTCCTTTTCAAACAAGAGAAGCCCTAGCAATTGTCTATAAAAGAAACACAAATCCAACACTCTCATCCCTGGTCCATTCATGTGTTAGACAGTAATGACCCATAGCGTCACTATTTTGTAAATGATATTGTATTATTGTACAAAATTAACTATGTAGTAATGAAATTGCCTTTTACCGTTTTGTAATTTATTTACTTTGATATATAAATGGTAAAAGTCCCTATGATTAATTCCGGATTGAGATGATATGAGACAGTATCAATCCATAAAGGTTTAATCATTAAATATCCCTAGTCGTAGTATTATCGAGATTGGACATCGATAATGCGGAATAGACTAGTACTGCACTTGTGCGTGTTGTGAGGGCACAACAGCATAGTTCTCATATATTTGAGTATTGGATACTTATGCAAGTGCGGTAGGAGGTTGTGTTTTACCGATGGTACGGAAAACAGCTTCGCTCTGGATAGACCCCGCGGAATCCCATTGGTAGTATGTCTGCGTGTCTATGGGAGTCCGCTTCAGGGTAGGTGCATATGGTCTTAACCTGAGACTTGCATCGCTAGTACTTGCGACAATCGGTAGACTTTAGTTTTGGTCGTCCAGGGCTTTAACAGGTTCTGTGTACACCTCTTCTAGGTTTATCGGGAATCGTAGTGTATTGCGTGTGATGTCAAGACGGAAGTATCACTTCAGACATATGGAGATGATGATCGCGCAGGATACAGAACTAGTACTCTATAATGGTTGCAACCATCGGGATAATATGACAAGGTCAGGATTATCCGATTCAAAGACTAGTTGCTTGATGTCCGATATATGTATCGTACGGGGCAGACACATCTCCAGCCCCAGGCCTTACATGTGATCATCCGATACTGGATCAGTATAAACTATACTACGGTATACTACGCCTGTTATAGATCTTATATTCCAATAAGAATATTTCTGGAGAATTGGGTAGGCATGGCGTTTTGCTAGAGGCTAACCTTGTCTTGTAAATCGGTAAAAACGTAGTACTTGGTACGTACGTGTTCGGATAATCTGACGGCCGTATTTACTGCCAACATATCCAGAGATCTCTTGGGTCGCTTCCCGAAGATTCACCAATGACGTATGATTCAAACTCGATTAATCTTGGATTAATTACGGAGAGACTTTATCTTGGATAAAGTACTATACATAGAGAGAGAACGATTAATTTGGAATTAATCGTAAAAATATTATATTCGATATAATAATCGAAATTCGATTTCGACGTGAAATTAAAATAGATTTTAATTCGGGCAAACGAGTTAATTTAGAATTAATTCGTTAGCGACGTAAATAATAATTTCGCTAGGCGCAATTATTTATTTAAATTCGATTTAATTAACGTCGCGACCTAAGTTCGGTATTTCGGAAATATCGAACCCGAACGCGTGAGTGCACGTGGGCCCACTTTCATTTGGAAACGTGTGGGGCCCACATGACACATGTCATTTTATGCATTATTTAATTGTTAATACATTGCATGGTGATAGTGTACAATACACTCAATGGTTTTGCATGGAGTTTGAGTGTTTGACACTCTAAGCCATTGCATGATTTGTGTCATAAGTTTATTATTAATTTAATAAATATTATGGCATAAATATAAATTGATTTTTTGTAACAAAAATCATAACACTCCTCTCTCTCACATTGCCGAAACTGCATGCAGTTTTGGGCTCTCCATTTCTTCAATTTTGTGGCAAGATTTGAAGAAGTTGTGCATTCAAAATCACAACAAAGGCTAGCACCTTCAAGGGATCATACATAGGTGTTATGGGAAACTAATCTTAGAGCTTGGAATGATCAAAAATTGCTTGGAGCTTCTCTTTTCTGTTTGGCCGAAACCCTCACTGCACAAAGGAGAAAATTTTTGTTCATCAACGCATCCGCATTCCGATCTTTGTGAGTATGATTCCGCCATACTTCAATATTGTTCATTCATTTATATGTTTTGTTTGCTCTTTTGATCTTGGGACATGGATTAGAATTTCCAACAATGGTATCATTGAGCTTAAAGAGCATGAAAATATATTAGGGTAATATTTGGGCAAAATTGATTGAAGCATGATTTGATGATTTTGATTGATTAAGTATGCTTAAATGTATGTTACATTATGTTATACATTATCAATTTCATGAAAAATAAATTGGATTAATTTTTCCCCTCTTGGAGAGGCTTGGCCGAATACTACCTAGACCATGGAGATGATGATTTGTTGTTTATAAGATCATTGGATGACTTTAAACGAACATAAAATGACGATTTGTGATTCGATTGGATTGAAAACGAAATCGGTAATTTTTCATCACCTTGGCTGAATGCATGGAAGAAGATTAGGGACTTGATTTTTTGATTAAATAATGTTGGACATGTATTTAAGATAAAAATATGATTAATGGATTAATTTGATATTTTGGAAATATTGATTTAAAGGATTAATCATGACATTACACTTTAATTAATTAAGTTATAAAATTTGGAATTTTAAAATTTGATTAATTGGGCTTAATTTTGAATTGGGCCTAAAACTATTATATTTGGACATAATGGGCTTGGTTGGACCAAGTAGGTTTGGGCAAATTGGATTGGATCCAAAAATGGGCCTAAATCACTCCATTAAGTCCAAATGTAATAAATGGGCTTTTATGTTTAATTGGGCCTTATGGGCTTGATATTGATTTTTATGGCAAATGAGGGTGATTCCTTATTGGGCTTGGAAATTGGGTTTGACCCACATTGACCAAGGCCTAAGCCTAATGAAATCAATTGAAAGCCCATCGGACTTTAATTAAACAGACATTGGATGTTGATTGGGCTTTGAGACCCGATAGAATTAGATTTGGAATCTAAGTCATAAAAGCACAATAAAAGTGTAAATATTTAATTTGGAATTAAATATAAGGATTAGTATTGAATACGACTTAAATTGGATTTGACGAGTAGTTCGATATAATTCGTGAATTCATACTATAAGTATTTATCTCAAATTGAGTTGGACTCGCGCAAATGCAAACAATTGTTTGAACATTGTATTGTCACCTAATTAAAGACTAATTAATTGGATTTGATTGGTTGTATAACATGCCTGAATGAATGAATGTGGATGTAATGTATGAATAGTGTATATCGGATGGATATTAGAAGGGAAGGGTAATTTTAGAAATTATTGTAAATTTAGAATTTATAAATTGGACCTGCGTGTCCAGCCTTTCTCTTATGTCTCTTTGTATTCTCTTCTCACCTAATTCCCCTCAATGTAAATGAGGTTTCTCTTATTGTATTATGTAATTGGGTAATAGTAGAATAGTGCTAGCGGGGAGAGGAAAGGGTGTGATTTGTTCTAGGAACAAGTTGTTGTTCATATCCATCAGTATATCGCTATTACTTTACTTTACGCGCTTTATGATTTTTAGAAGCATGCTTAAGGGTGTATGATGATGAGACCTAACAAAGATAAATTAATTGGTTGCCATTACGCGAAAAATCCCTCAAACAATATTAAGCGATTTTCCTTCCGTTGAGTGATTCTTTCTCAAGATCCGAAATGGCATTGGTTTGTTGGCCAAAGTCAAGACCTTTGTCAATTGAGGATGTGTTTGAATTATGAGAGTTTGTTCCATACGGTATCGTGTCTTGTCCAAGTTGTGATTTGTTGGCCAAAGTCAAGATCACTTCTTGTCCATCGACATTGATTACGAAACTTTCCATGTCAATGGGTCCCGCTTAACTGGAATCATTAAGTTTGTTGTGCCAAAGCCAAGACTTAGTTGATTCAGAGGAAATGGTTAGGAAAATGTATTGGATACATTGACATATGTATTAGATATATATTTTCGGACTTGGATGTCCACCTACCGGATCTAGGAATTGGATGAGATCCAATTGATCTTCGAGATCTACCTAGTTAAATATCATACAACTTGTTTGCCAAAGTCAAGGTGTGTGTTTTTTAACGGGATCCTAGCCCACTAGGAAATTGGATTTCCCGAGTACTCGACAGAGGGTTAGAGACTTGTAGAAAATAGTGGGGAGGCTAGTATTGAATTTGCAATTTCATTCAGATACTTAGCTTTACGCGCTTACAAAATTTATTTCGTCAATATTTTAACATTAGTTGGACTAATAAATGTTATTTTTCTGTAACAGTTTGACTGTACCATATATCGTTAACTAGATAGTTGGACTATCGTAGTTAAGATGGCAAACAAAGGAAATGTCCGAGACATAATCATGGGTGATAATGTATTTAAGGGCACGAACTTTGCTGACTGGGAAATGAACCTGAGGATAGTCCTTGGGGCAGAGAGGCTGTTGTACACCATACAGAGACCTCTCGGGCCGAGGCCCACTGAGCCACTTGAGCTGGAGTTATGGAGAACTCATAGCGATGATTGTGATACAACTCAGTCGATCATGCTTGCTTCCATCACTCAACACTTTCGTCGCCAGAATAGGGACTTGGATCCTTATAATATGATGGCTAGACTAAAGGATCTTCACCGCACTAATAAGCGGATGGAGAGGTATGAGTTGGTGAAGAAACTCTTTCGCTCCCATATGACTGATGGCGCTTCAGTTGAGGCCCACGGGACTCAAATGATAGCTGACATTGATGAGCTGGCCAAGATGGGAATAGTCTTGGAGGCTGAGCTGACTGTAGACATGCTTTTACAGTCACTTCCCGATACTTGGAAGCAGATTATCATCAACTACAAGTTGATGGATACGGACGACTCTTGGAGAGCTATTGTCCATTCTTAAGGAGTCAGAGAAAGAGCTTCTTAAAGGCAACAAGCGCGAGGCGTACTTTGCATCGACCTCTCAGACGTCAAGGGCTGGGCCCAAGGCAACTGGAGGGGTGAAAAAGAAGAAGCGTAAGAACAAGGGCAAGGCCAACATGCCGATGGCTTCTAGGAAGCCGAGGAACAAGTCACAAGACATATGCCTTAACTGCGGAAAAAGAGGTCACTGGAAGCGTGACTGCCGCATGAACAAGGTGATCAGAAGGGAGATCAAGGCGGGCAAGGCACCGACCTCTGGTATGTTTGTTATTGAAATAAACATGGCTACTTCTAGTTTTAAAAATTGGATTTTTGATTCTGGTTGTGTTCTCATATATGTACTGATGTGCAGGATCTGCAGAACAGCAGGACTCTGGCTTCAGGGGAGTTTGATCTACGAGTTGGAAACGGAACTCCTGTTGCTGTTTTGGC